>OY992893.1:55983461-56038090 GCA_963921405.1 Cepaea hortensis | reverse complement strand
TTTAGTGCCCTCTCGCGGGCCTCTGGTCTAGAGGTTACACGACTTTCTCCGTAATCTCGTATACCTTCGTAAGTAACGTGACGTTGCGTGAGAATTGGTAGCGGTTCTCTCCGCGTTGGTAACTTACGGGATATTGAGCCGGTCGCTCAGAAATCAATGGCAAACTACTGAGCGTAATCTTGCCAAGAAATCAACAAACAGCTGAAAGATGCTGATGTTGACAGCGATGCCCTGTAAAGGATATGCGAAAAATTGTATAGTATGTCCACATTTGGTTGCCTTCATTCACGATCAATTATTTTGAAAACTGTCTGTTGCATCGTTATGAAATTTTTCCAGCCGTCTTATATTTACCCCCACCCAAGGAATATGTCTTTGAAAGGTCCAAAAACAACTTAAATCATTGAAAGCGGCGACATTCCTTTGATCTTTTGCTGAACAACTAGTGATTTCTCGCTAACGAAGTTATTTTTACGGTAATGTGAGACATGATTCTGTTGACACACAAAGGCGTATCCGGATTCGTATGGGAGTGGGTGCAATGAAAGAACTAGCTTAAAATCGACAGGGTCAGCTCCGGGTTTTTATCCCATATGGCCCAGTTTCTTTCCGCAGCGCGGAAAGCGTCGCACAAAGCACGAACTCCGTAGTTCCAGCGACGACCCTCGGGAGTCTCCGAAAAAATGCACTCGTGAAATGAAGGACGCGGCCCGGAATCGAACATACAACTTTCGGAGCCCGAGTCAGACGGCTTGACGACTTCACCACGGAGATTCCCGAGAGGGGTGCAATGTGTAATATTAGTAAAGACAGAGAATTTAGAGGCACGGGGTAAATAATTTGTAAATTAACAGGAAAGTAGAAGGAATATATTTCTTACCTTATTTTTCATTTCCTTTTTGTTTCTTCAGCTGATGCTGATGCTGTAATGTTTAAGGCCTGCAATTCGTCTGAATAGTTGGAGCAAAATATCCCAGTAAGTGTGTACGTAGATTAAGGTCTGCGATCTGATCTGTGTCGGACGATTCCAGTAGGTTGATGATTGCTCTCGGTTGCATAAAATTCAATCCATCCTTTCTCCAATAGTCCTCTTCCTCTTTCAACACATGGTCCTGACGTTTTTTCCAGTAACTTTTATCAATATTTAATAGCGCGGACAGACAGATAGACAAGACAGACAGACAGACAGAAAGGTAGGTAGGTAGGTAGGTAGGCAGAAAGGTAGGTGGGTGGATGGCTGGCTGGCTGGCTGACTGGGAGGGTGGGTGGGTCGGTCGGTCGGTGGGTCGGTGGGTGGGTGGGTCGGTGGGTGGGTGGGCCGGCCGGCCGGCAGATAGATAGATAGATAGATAGATAGATAGATAGATAGGTAGGTAGGTAGGCAGGCAGGCAGGCAGGCAGGCAGGCAGGCAGGCAGGCAGGTAGATAGATAGATAGATAGATAGATAGATAGATAGATAGATAGATAGATAGATAGATAGATAGATAGATCCATCCATCATGTGCCATGCCGGTAAGCGTGGGCGGTCATGTTCTGCCATCTCACTCGATCACCAGAGTCGTGGATCAGCTCCGTGTTTCTGTCTCGACCATGCCACAAGGCCAAGCCATCCATGTACTTGCTTCTAGGTCTTCCCCTTGGTCTGTTCCCCTCGATCTTACCAGTTGTCACCAAATTCTCCAATCCATTTCTTCTCATAACATGCCCAAAAAATTTTGACTGTCTACGTCTAATTTCTCTAATCAATTTACGATCTTCATTTGTTTCTTGAAGGACTTGTTCATTGGTCTTTCTGGCTGTCCATGGTATTCTTTGCATTTTCCTCAGAAACCACATCTCTACAGCCATCAGATGTTTCTCAGCCTGACTGCTCATTGTCCACGCTTCACATCCATACAAAAGTACAGGTTCAATGTAGCATCTCAACACTCTTTTTCTCGTTTCAATTGACATCTTTTTATTGGTCAATATGTTTTTCATCTTGCTAAAGGCTACTTTTGCCATGGCGATTCTTGTTCTAATCTCTTCAAGGCATCTCCCATCAGATGTTATTACTGTTCCGAGATAATTGTACCTGCTCACTTGTTGAAGAATATTCCCATTTACTTGTATATTACATTGTGGTATTTCGTCCTTCCTAGTGACGACCATAATCTGTGTCTTTTTACAATTTAATTCTAACCCTAGTTGTTCACTGTGTGTAACAATCGCATCTACTAAATTTTGCAGGTCCTGTTCATTGTCTGCAATCAAGACTGTATCATCTGCATATCTAATGTTATTGATGCATCGTCCCCCAATGTTGATTCCTTCCATATCTTCAATATTTCTGAAAATACTTTCACTGTACAGGGAAAACAGATCTGGAGACATTACACATCCCTGTCTCACACCCCTTTTAATAGGCTGATATTGGCTTACTTCATTATCAACTCTTATGGCAGCTTGTTGTTTCCAATATATGTTTTTTACAAGTCTAAGATCTTTTCCATCAATTTGTAGATCTTCAAGCATCCTTATCATGTTGACATGTCTCACTTTATCAAAAGCCTTTGTGTAGTCAATAAAGCAAAGGTGTAGATCTTTGTTTACTTCTATAGAACGTTCGATTATGTTTCTCAGTATATACACAGCATTTACTGTACCCTTGCCTTCCACAAACCCACATTGTTCTTCTCCTATTTCAGGTTGTATTTTCCTCCTAACTCTTTGCATGATAATTCTTAGCAAAATCTTCGTGATGTGACTCATTATACTAATTGTTCGATGTTGATCACATTCCAAGGCTCCTGATTTCTTTGGGATTGCAATAAATACAGAATTACATAACTCCTGAGGTATATTTCCAGTATCATATATTGTATTAAGCAGACTGGTAACTTGATCTATTCCAAATTCTTCTAAAGCATTAATCATTTCTGTTGTGACGCTGTCTGATCCGGGGGTCTTGCCAGATTTCATATGGTTAAGAGCATTCTGAACCTCCATCTTCAAAATTGCTGGTCCTTCATTATTATTTTGAACATCATACTGTTCGTCTCTGTTATCGTCATACAGGTTTTTCACGTAATCTGATAGATAGATAGATAGATAGATAGATGGATGGATGGATGGATGGATGGATGGATGGATGGATGGATGGATGGATGGATGGATGGATGGATGGATGGATGGATGGATGGATGGATGGATGGATGGATGGATGGATGGATGGATGGATGGATGGATGGATGGATGGATGGATGGATGGATGGATGGATGGATGGATGGATGGATGGATGGATGGATGGATGGATGGATGGATGGATGGATGGATGGATGGATGGATGGATGGATGGATGGATGGATGGATGGATGGATGGATGGATGGATGGATGGATGGATGGATGGATGGATGGATGGATGGATGGATGGATGGATGGATGGATGGATGGATGGATGGATGGATGGATGGATGGATGGATGGATGGATGGATGGATGGATGGATGGATGGATGGATGGATGGATGGATGGATGGATGGATGGATGGATGGATGGATGGATGGATGGATGGATGGATGGATGGATGGATGGATGGATGGATGGATGGATGGATGGATGGATGGATGGATGGATGGATGGATGGATGGATGGATGGATGGATGGATGGATGGATGGATGGATGGATGGATGGATGGATGGATGGATGGATGGATGGATGGATGGATGGATGGATGGATGGATGGATGGATGGATGGATGGATGGATGGATGGATGGATGGATGGATGGATGGATGGATGGATGGATGGATGGATGGATGGATGGATGGATGGATGGATGGATGGATGGATGGATGGATGGATGGATGGATGGATGGATGGATGGATGGATGGATGGATGGATGGATGGATGGATGGATGGATGGATGGATGGATGGATGGATGGATGGATGGATGGATGGATGGATGGATGGATGGATGGATGGATGGATGGATGGATGGATGGATGGATGGATGGATGGATGGATGGATGGATGGATGGATGGATGGATGGATGGATGGATGGATGGATGGATGGATGGATGGATGGATGGATGGATGGATGGATGGATGGATGGATGGATGGATGGATGGATGGATGGATGGATGGATGGATGGATGGATGGATGGATGGATGGATGGATGGATGGATGGATGGATGGATGGATGGATGGATGGATGGATGGATGGATGGATGGATGGATGGATGGATGGATGGATGGATGGATGGATGGATGGATGGATGGATGGATGGATGGATGGATGGATGGATGGATGGATGGATGGATGGATGGATGGATGGATGGATGGATGGATGGATGGATGGATGGATGGATGGATGGATGGATGGATGGATGGATGGATGGATGGATGGATGGATGGATGGATGGATGGATGGATGGATGGATGGATGGATGGATGGATGGATGGATGGATGGATGGATGGATGGATGGATGGATGGATGGATGGATGGATGGATGGATGGATGGATGGATGGATGGATGGATGGATGGATGGATGGATGGATGGATGGATGGATGGATGGATGGATGGATGGATGGATGGATGGATGGATGGATGGATGGATGGATGGATGGATGGATGGATGGATGGATGGATGGATGGATGGATGGATGGATGGATGGATGGATGGATGGATGGATGGATGGATGGATGGATGGATGGATGGATGGATGGATGGATGGATGGATGGATGGATGGATGGATGGATGGATGGATGGATGGATGGATGGATGGATGGATGGATGGATGGATGGATGGATGGATGGATGGATGGATGGATGGATGGATGGATGGATGGATGGATGGATGGATGGATGGATGGATGGATGGATGGATGGATGGATGGATGGATGGATGGATGGATGGATGGATGGATGGATGGATGGATGGATGGATGGATGGATGGATGGATGGATGGATGGATGGATGGATGGATGGATGGATGGATGGATGGATGGATGGATGGATGGATGGATGGATGGATGGATGGATGGATGGATGGATGGATGGATGGATGGATGGATGGATGGATGGATGGATGGATGGATGGATGGATGGATGGATGGATGGATGGATGGATGGATGGATGGATGGATGGATGGATGGATGGATGGATGGATGGATGGATGGATGGATGGATGGATGGATGGATGGATGGATGGATGGATGGATGGATGGATGGATGGATGGATGGATGGATGGATGGATGGATGGATGGATGGATGGATGGATGGATGGATGGATGGATGGATGGATGGATGGATGGATGGATGGATGGATGGATGGATGGATGGATGGATGGATGGATGGATGGATGGATGGATGGATGGATGGATGGATGGATGGATGGATGGATGGATGGATGGATGGATGGATGGATGGATGGATGGATGGATGGATGGATGGATGGATGGATGGATGGATGGATGGATGGATGGATGGATGGATGGATGGATGGATGGATGGATGGATGGATGGATGGATGGATGGATGGATGGATGGATGGATGGATGGATGGATGGATGGATGGATGGATGGATGGATGGATGGATGGATGGATGGATGGATGGATGGATGGATGGATGGATGGATGGATGGATGGATGGATGGATGGATGGATGGATGGATGGATGGATGGATGGATGGATGGATGGATGGATGGATGGATGGATGGATGGATGGATGGATGGATGGATGGATGGATGGATGGATGGATGGATGGATGGATGGATGGATGGATGGATGGATGGATGGATGGATGGATGGATGGATGGATGGATGGATGGATGGATGGATGGATGGATGGATGGATGGATGGATGGATGGATGGATGGATGGATGGATGGATGGATGGATGGATGGATGGATGGATGGATGGATGGATGGATGGATGGATGGATGGATGGATGGATGGATGGATGGATGGATGGATGGATGGATGGATGGATGGATGGATGGATGGATGGATGGATGGATGGATGGATGGATGGATGGATGGATGGATGGATGGATGGATGGATGGATGGATGGATGGATGGATGGATGGATGGATGGATGGATGGATGGATGGATGGATGGATGGATGGATGGATGGATGGATGGATGGATGGATGGATGGATGGATGGATGGATGGATGGATGGATGGATGGATGGATGGATGGATGGATGGATGGATGGATGGATGGATGGATGGATGGATGGATGGATGGATGGATGGATGGATGGATGGATGGATGGATGGATGGATGGATGGATGGATGGATGGATGGATGGATGGATGGATGGATGGATGGATGGATGGATGGATGGATGGATGGATGGATGGATGGATGGATGGATGGATGGATGGATGGATGGATGGATGGATGGATGGATGGATGGATGGATGGATGGATGGATGGATGGATGGATGGATGGATGGATGGATGGATGGATGGATGGATGGATGGATGGATGGATGGATGGATGGATGGATGGATGGATGGATGGATGGATGGATGGATGGATGGATGGATGGATGGATGGATGGATGGATGGATGGATGGATGGATGGATGGATGGATGGATGGATGGATGGATGGATGGATGGATGGATGGATGGATGGATGGATGGATGGATGGATGGATGGATGGATGGATGGATGGATGGATGGATGGATGGATGGATGGATGGATGGATGGATGGATGGATGGATGGATGGATGGATGGATGGATGGATGGATGGATGGATGGATGGATGGATGGATGGATGGATGGATGGATGGATGGATGGATGGATGGATGGATGGATGGATGGATGGATGGATGGATGGATGGATGGATGGATGGATGGATGGATGGATGGATGGATGGATGGATGGATGGATGGATGGATGGATGGATGGATGGATGGATGGATGGATGGATGGATGGATGGATGGATGGATGGATGGATGGATGGATGGATGGATGGATGGATGGATGGATGGATGGATGGATGGATGGATGGATGGATGGATGGATGGATGGATGGATGGATGGATGGATGGATGGATGGATGGATGGATGGATGGATGGATGGATGGATGGATGGATGGATGGATGGATGGATGGATGGATGGATGGATGGATGGATGGATGGATGGATGGATGGATGGATGGATGGATGGATGGATGGATGGATGGATGGATGGATGGATGGATGGATGGATGGATGGATGGATGGATGGATGGATGGATGGATGGATGGATGGATGGATGGATGGATGGATGGATGGATGGATGGATGGATGGATGGATGGATGGATGGATGGATGGATGGATGGATGGATGGATGGATGGATGGATGGATGGATGGATGGATGGATGGATGGATGGATGGATGGATGGATGGATGGATGGATGGATGGATGGATGGATGGATGGATGGATGGATGGATGGATGGATGGATGGATGGATGGATGGATGGATGGATGGATGGATGGATGGATGGATGGATGGATGGATGGATGGATGGATGGATGGATGGATGGATGGATGGATGGATGGATGGATGGATGGATGGATGGATGGATGGATGGATGGATGGATGGATGGATGGATGGATGGATGGATGGATGGATGGATGGATGGATGGATGGATGGATGGATGGATGGATGGATGGATGGATGGATGGATGGATGGATGGATGGATGGATGGATGGATGGATGGATGGATGGATGGATGGATGGATGGATGGATGGATGGATGGATGGATGGATGGATGGATGGATGGATGGATGGATGGATGGATGGATGGATGGATGGATGGATGGATGGATGGATGGATGGATGGATGGATGGATGGATGGATGGATGGATGGATGGATGGATGGATGGATGGATGGATGGATGGATGGATGGATGGATGGATGGATGGATGGATGGATGGATGGATGGATGGATGGATGGATGGATGGATGGATGGATGGATGGATGGATGGATGGATGGATGGATGGATGGATGGATGGATGGATGGATGGATGGATGGATGGATGGATGGATGGATGGATGGATGGATGGATGGATGGATGGATGGATGGATGGATGGATGGATGGATGGATGGATGGATGGATGGATGGATGGATGGATGGATGGATGGATGGATGGATGGATGGATGGATGGATGGATGGATGGATGGATGGATGGATGGATGGATGGATGGATGGATGGATGGATGGATGGATGGATAGATAGATAGATAGATAGATAGATAGATAGATAGATAGATAGATAGATAGATAGATAGATAGATAGATAGATAGATAGATAGATAGATAGATAGATAGATAGATAGATAGATAGATAGATAGATAGATAGATAGATAGATAGATAGATAGATAGATAGATAGATAGATAGATAGATAGATAGATAGATAGATAGATAGATAGATAGATAGATAGATAGATAGATAGATAGATAGATAGATAGATAGATAGATAGATAGATAGATAGATAGATAGATAGATAGATAGATCGAACGAACGAACGAACAAACTTTATTTTCAAAGGGTTAAGAATTGGGCACGCAGGCCCGTCTAACATTCTGCCCTTCTATCACTCTCTTCCATACATTATTTCATTCACACGTCATTCAAGGCTAACAGAGAACAGCAACAATATAAAACTTATGCATAATAAAAGCATTGGCAAAATGCGAACATCAAAACTACACGATACAGTAACATTAGATAATGGTCAGACACTTATTAGCCATGTGGAATATACTGGCCTACCAAAAGGGGACTGGCTGTTATACTAGGGTTTTGTTATTATTATTATTATCACTATTATTATGGGGGAAGGTAATCCGTACTGAGATAGTGTTCGAGTAATTTGCGATTATATGAATAAGGATTGGTGATGTCTTTTATTTCTTGTGGAAGATTGTTCCACAGCTGAGCTGCAGAGTACGTTAAGCTTGTTTTGTATAAGTCAATCCTAGGCTTCGGAATGTGTAATATATTTAAACGTTTACTGTGTCTAGCATTATATTTAAACAATGGCCAAAGGTAATTTGGGGCATTCCGATGCAAGATTTTGTGAATTAGTTTAGCTTTATTGAAAAGCAGGCGTTTGCGGAGTGGTAGCAACTGAAGGCGTTTATACAGGCTGGGATTGTCAGATAAATGTTTGCTATAAATTAGACTCATGGCCCGTTTCTGGAGTGAGTAAAGTCGCTTGGTGTTTGAATTAGAACAACCGTCCCAGATTGTAGAGCAGTAGTCAAAGTGTGTCTGAATATGAGAAGTATAGAATAGTTTCCTTGTGTCCTCATCAAGGAAGTTTTTAATTTTGGCGAGTTGGTAGACTTTTTTCGCTGTTTGTTTAATGAGCGCTTGAACATGGGAATTAAAGGTTAGGTTTCTATCAATGATTAGGCCTAATGTTTTGTGCTCAATTACACTTTCTACTGGCATGTTATCGATGTGAAGTTGAAGTGATGTGTGTGAGCTTAGAGTTTGAAGTCTTTGTCTGGTTGTTAATAACATTGATTTTGTTTTAGTGATATTAATTTGCATACGGTTTGAATAGCTCCACCTAACTACATTATTTAATTCTTGTTGTAAAGACGACTCCAGTAAAATACAGTTTTCAGCGTTTGTGTACACTGTACAGTCGTCTGCAAATAGATCGCAGGACGATGAAAGATGCAAAGGTAGATCGTTAATATATATGGCAAATAATAGAGGGCCAAGAATAGAGCCTTGTGGTACTCCAATATTGAATGTAGTGGTTTGAGACAGCGATTTATTATGTGATACTACTTGCTTTCTGTCCGATAGAAAAGATGATATTAGAGTGACTACATTAGGACCAATTTTCATTGTCTCAAGTTTCTTAATTAAAATAACATGGTCTATCATATCAAATGCTTTCTTGAAATCAATAAACACAGTTCCACATAGACTGTTGTTGTTTATACTCTCGTGCCAATTTTCTATCATGTTTGTTAGGGCCGTATGGCAAGAATACTTTGGTCGAAATCCTGATTGGCTGTCAACAATAAGCTTGTTGCGAACTAAATACTGTAATGTTACCTTATGGATGTGTTTTTCTAGTGGCTTAGATAGTGATGATAGTAAAGAAATGGGTCTGTAATTGTTCGGGAGACCATTGTCCAATGAACCAGATTTAAGAAGAGGGTACACTTTAGCGATTTTGAGAGCTGATGGAAAGTGGCCTTTGGTGAGACACTGATTATATACATAGGTTAGTGATATACTGATCACTGGCGCAGCACAACGGAGAATCCGGTTGCTGATTCCATCTAAGCCAGATGAGGTTGTGTTTTTTAGGTTACTGAGGTAAGTGAATACTTCAGTGATTGTCATTAGCGGTATGTCGGAAAGAATATCGCGGGAGCATCTACTCTCGCAAAACGATGACAGCAAAGATAAGTTGCAAGGAGAATTAGGTATTGAAGCCTTCAAGTGGTCTATGTCAGTTTGAAAAAACTTACTGAATTGGTCGCATGTAATATGATTTGATGGTAAGGAATGTCGGGAGTTATACTTGTTTGTCAAAGTGTTAATTGCCTTCCATATATCCTTACTATTTGTTTTATCTATTACTAAGTTCTTAAAGTAATTTTTCTTTTCCCGTCGTATGGTATATTGAACTTTGTTTCTAAGAGTACGGTATACGTTGAGATCCCGCTTTTTATGTGCTTTATCTCTGTCTCTCATAATTTCAAGTATTTCCTGTGTGATCCAAGGTGACTTGACGTGGTGTTTTACTCGAACTTCCTTGATTGGCACATGTCTATCAAAAACATCAATAAAGGTTTTCATCCAGAATTCCAAAGCATCACCCGGGTCAGGAAGCTGATATACATTGTCTAGAGGTGAACTGAGCAAGTCCTGTAAAAATGCGTTTTGGTTGAAATTTTTGTAACTTCTATATTTTACACTTATGTGTTTATGTTTAGGAGTTTTAATTCCTTTTTTAGACCACGTGCAGCATATTGGGTAATGATCGCTCATTGCACAATTAGGTACGGTGCATTCTATGATGTTGTCTGAGCAAGTTACATAAATGTGATCTATGATTGTTGAAGATGACTTTGTTACTCTAGTAGCTTGTTGTACTATTTGTTGGAAATTGTATGATGCAATTATATTTCCCCATATTATGTTGGATTTGTTGGTGTCAATGTTAAAGTCTCCGAGTAGTATAATTTCTTTACCGGAAGCGAAAACCACATCCATCATGGTAGTGAAGTTTTCGTACCAGACTTGTCCAGCACTGGGATTTCGATAGAGGTAGCCAATTATCAGGGGTGTGCGGTTTTGAAGTTTTAGCTCTAACCAAATACATTCTATTTCGCAAGTTTCAAAGTCTAGCCTACGGTTAGCATTTAGTAAATTAGAAACATATGTTATTATGCCTGTCTCTTGTTTCCTACAGGGATCCCTTCTGAAAACTTTGTACCCTTTAATAGAGATGTCCTCATCTGAAATGTTATCGTTAAGCCTACTTTCACTAAGGCCGAATAAATGAAAATTTTGATTGAGAATAGATGATAACTCTGATAGCTTGTTAAATAAGCTGCAAATGTTTAAGTGTCCAAGGCGTATTCCTGACTTATTGAGCCAGTGTTGCCACTTCTCAGACATTTCATCCATGAAGAAAGTGTAAATTAGTCAAAGTCAAGCAAAAATACAAGATCATAAACAAAACACAATTACATTAACTTACAAAATATCAGTAATCCAAATCGATATGTAAATGACAATATTATAACGATATAACTAATTAGACCAACGAATATAATGCAAACACGGAACAAAACGAATTAAAGAACATACAACAAATAATTAACCTGAAAAATCTACTTCACAAGCTAAGTAACCAACTGTTATCCAACAGAATTAATAAATGACTACACAAGTCAATGTCTCTGTTTAAAGCGGAGTATCCCACACGGGAAATAAAACGTTAAACAGTAAGCAATTAAAGTTCAAGGAGGAAGCTCTGTTGCTGGTATCAATGCATATAGGGTTCCGTTTTTAATACATATCCTATCTCACAGGTCTGTATTGTAGAGACATCATAAGGGCTTGATTCAATGCGGCAGGACTAAATTGCATCAAGTGTAGAAGTTCTGGACTCCAATGATGCGGAGCCTGTTGTCCGCTTGGTCGATCATTACTGGCGTGAACTTGGTGATGCGGAACCTGTTGTTGCCCGCTTGTTCGCTCATAGCTAGCGTGAATTTGGTGATGCGGAACCTCTTGTTGTCTGCTATGGAGCCCATAGCTGTCTTGAGCTTGGTGTGTCAAGGTGGTATTACTACCGTGCGTGTGTACCGCTGCTTGCAACGAGGGTTCGTTGGAAGTGAGGTGAGGGAAATCTTCCTGGTAGTTATTTCCTTCACGTGTGAGGGTGGGGGTAGGAAGGAGAGGTTGATTTGTTCTTGGTAGCATGTGTGCACCTTGAATGGCAGGCTTTCGGGGGTCAGACGTCAGCAGACGTTTATCTGGGGTGATAGGGGTATTTCGACTGGCTTCAATAGTCAATGTTCGTCGTGTTTGTGTGCTGGTCATGTTTTGTGCTCTCTCCGGATACTTGATATTTTTAGCAAGGAAGCTATTACCTAATGTGGATGTGTGGATCTGGTCACTGTACAGTCGTTTCTTTGGCGCGCCTCTTTGAGATGTAAAAAATGGTGTGTTGTTGATAAATTGTACATTATACTGATTACAGAATTTCTCTAGGGTGTTGTTGTTTATGTCGGCTAGTCGCCGTTCGGAGCCATAACTTGGTGGTATGATGGAAGAGAAAAACACTTTAGAATTGGGAAAATTATGGCATAATAAGTCTAGTAGTTTTCGTAACTGAGAAATTGTGATATTTTGGTTTCTCATAGTGTCATTAATTCCTATATGTATTGTAATCCTCTTCACACTTTCGTTGATTTCAATTCTACGTATACTGTTTGTTAGACTGTCTAACCCTGCACCAGGAAGTGGAATTGTTGTAGCTTTATCGGCGTGTGATGACGACATACGATCACTGTATATGCCTTTCAACAAGGAGTCGCCAATTATCAAATGGGTGCAGTCAGCTGGTAGTCTCTGTATGTATTGGCTTCTGGTACGGCTTGCACGTTGTTTTTGCCATTGATAATTATCCGGCTGTGGACTGCCTTCTTGAAGGTTACCAGCCGATTCTTGAATAGGCGGATTGTCTGTCAGCAATGTCTCGTCGTACTGATTGTCGTTTACCAATTGCTCTTTTGGTAGTTCAAATCGATTGCTGACTTTTACTTCTATGGGAAATGTCGAGTCCTGTTGACTGGCTTTGTCTGTTTGTTGATGTGTGTTCGTTGGCTGTATAGTTGGTGCTCCCAGAGATGGTTGTGTTGTTTCGAAGCTGTAAGTCTGTGCTAACTGATCACTAGTGGGCGCAGGTTGTAAAGTCTCAATAGTGTGTTTCAGTATACCATTTTCCTCTCTCAGGAGAGCGACCTCTGACTTGAGTTTGATATAGTCATTAGTTATCCTGGCAATCTTGTCTGTGTTTTCAGAGGCGGCGTCTAGAAGTATCTTCAAACTTGCCTCTAACCTTTCAATGTGCTGTTGACAACCGCATGAGTGTTGATCTGTAGCTGGGCTTTCATCTAGTACAGATGGTGCAATCTCAATTTGGTTTGAATTGTTTTCATTTGGTTGTATACTGTCCCCTAGGGGCCTCATCGGGTATTCAATGGCTAGCAACACTGGTTGGTTAGAAGAAGCTGCGTTCGAGCTGCTGGTGTGTTGAGTCGTGGCATGTTGGAGTATGTTGTTACTACCGCCTGATGCTGTAACGACTGCCGCTGCAGGCTGTGTTGATTTTATGGTTCTGTCTGACAATAGCGTGACCGCTGTAGGCTGTGTTGGTTTTATGGCAGACACTAGCGTGTTGAAATCGGCGGGTGTGATTAGCGAGTCACTTGTTAGTTTCAGAGCTGCCTGCTCAATTTCAACAAACTGTGTCGCGAGCCACTCAGACATGACGGCGTTTGCCCCTTGTATTAAAATTTTATTCTGGGTGTTGTACAAATGCAACGTGTGTAGGGGAGATGATATTTTTACTTCCACCTCCGCTCCTTGTCGGTCTTTTCTATAGTCAACTTTGGCTTCATGGTAATAATTGACCAGGCATTTTCGAAATGCCTCGTAATGTATTGTATTGTTGAATGTGATAGAGATGCATTTACCGTCATCCATACATTTAACAGACAGCGATGGCGAGCTAAAACAGTTCTTAAGTTTGCTTTTCACTGCCCGCTCTTTGTTGAGTGTGTAGTTTCTTGTTACTGTAGATCGTAATCCACTTCGCCCCCTTACTCCCGCTAACTCCAGCACAGAAATTCCCTCCTCGACAGACATCATTACATTACAAAATATTAGGTTTCAACAAACACGGAAACATTGTAGCGCCGCCCACGGTTTAAATCCAAGTGATGTGATTGGCTAGTTCAAGCTATCACTACTGACGCACCGCTGCTCCATGAATGATTTTTCCATAGTGTTATTTAATACAATATTATTAGCATTTATATCTAACACTGCACATATAGCAACTTTAAAAGAAGTTCAACAGTTGAACGGCATCGTTGTGATCACAAACATATAAAATTCATTGCGTACGAATGTAGATAAACAGGAAAATTAATCCAAAAAGGAGGAGACCACACAAACGCGTCCTTCCTCGGCGTATCTAGGTCAACTAGATAGATAGATAGATAGATAGATAGATAGATAGATAGATAGATAGATAGATAGATAGATAGATAGATAGATAGATAGATAGATAGATAGATAGATAGATAGATAGATAGATAGATAGATAGATAGATAGATAGATAGATAGATAGATAGATAGATAGATAGATAGATAGATAGATAGATAGATAGATAGATAGATAGATAGATAGATAGATAGATAGATAGATAGATAGATAGATAGATAGATAGATAGATAGATAGATAGATAGATAGATAGATAGATAGATAGATAGATAGATAGATAGATAGATAGATAGATAGATAGATAGATAGATAGATAGATAGATAGATAGATAGATAGATAGATAGATAGATAGATAGATAGATAGATAGATAGATAGATAGATAGATAGATAGATAGATAGATAGATAGATAGATAGATAGATAGATAGATAGATAGATAGATAGATAGATAGATAGATAGATAGATAGATAGATAGATAGATAGATAGATAGATAGATAGATAGATAGATAGATAGATAGATAGATAGATAGATAGATAGATAGATAGATAGATAGATAGATAGATAGATAGATAGATAGATAGATAGATAGATAGATAGATAGATAGATAGATAGATAGATAGATAGATAGATAGATAGATAGATAGATAGATAGATAGATAGATAGATAGATAGATAGATAGATAGATAGATAGATAGATAGATAGATAGATAGATAGATAGATAGATAGATAGATAGATAGATAGATAGATAGATAGATAGATAGATAGATAGATAGATAGATAGATAGATAGATAGATAGATAGATAGATAGATAGATAGATAGATAGATAGATAGATAGATAGATAGATAGATAGATAGATAGATAGATAGATAGATAGATAGATAGATAGATAGATAGATAGATAGATAGATAGATAGATAGATAGATAGATAGATAGATAGATAGATAGATAGATAGATAGATAGATAGATAGATAGATAGATAGATAGATAGATAGATAGATAGATAGATAGATAGATAGATAGATAGATAGATAGATAGATAGATAGATAGATAGATAGATAGATAGATAGATAGATAGATAGATAGATAGATAGATAGATAGATAGATAGATAGATAGATAGATAGATAGATAGATAGATAGATAGATAGATAGATAGATAGATAGATAGATAGATAGATAGATAGATAGATAGATAGATAGATAGATAGATAGATAGATAGATAGATAGATAGATAGATAGATAGATAGATAGATAGATAGATAGATAGATAGATAGATAGATAGATAGATAGATAGATAGATAGATAGATAGATAGATAGATAGATAGATAGATAGATAGATAGATAGATAGATAGATAGATAGATAGATAGATAGATAGATAGATAGATAGATAGATAGATAGATAGATAGATAGATAGATAGATAGATAGATAGATAGATAGATAGATAGATAGATAGATAGATAGATAGATAGATAGATAGATAGATAGATAGATAGATAGATAGATAGATAGATAGATAGATAGATAGATAGATAGATAGATAGATAGATAGATAGATAGATAGATAGATAGATAGATAGATAGATAGATAGATAGATAGATAGATAGATAGATAGATAGATAGATAGATAGATAGATAGATAGATAGATAGATAGATAGATAGATAGATAGATAGATAGATAGATAGATAGATAGATAGATAGATAGATAGATAGATAGATAGATAGATAGATAGATAGATAGATAGATAGATAGATAGATAGATAGATAGATAGATAGATAGATAGATAGATAGATAGATAGATAGATAGATAGATAGATAGATAGATAGATAGATAGATAGATAGATAGATAGATAGATAGATAGATAGATAGATAGATAGATAGATAGATAGATAGATAGATAGATAGATAGATAGATAGATAGATAGATAGATAGATAGATAGATAGATAGATAGATAGACAGATAGATAGATAGATCCCAGCCAGAAGCCGGGCCTTGTCAGCTAATTTATTTATATAATCACGTTTCATGAAAGAACCCCCATTTGGAGACACCTCTGAATCTTCGCGCTGTTTGTTTCAAAACGGAAATCACGTGAAAATTTTTAAAAATGCGGTTACGTGTCTTGGTGAAGCTGTAACACTGTTAAAATCATGGACGTAATCTCTAAGTCATAATTAATATACCGCGGTCATCTACACAGATGGGTCGGTCGTCCGACATGTGAGAAGCTCATGGGCCTTTACAGCTCGGGCCGGAGGGAGAATTGTGAAGGAGGACTCTGGTGCTTTCACTGAAACCACAAGTAGCCTGACCATGGAAGTCATGGCAGTAAGTAAAGCAATAACATGGCTCGAGACACAGACATTCACTAGGGCTTGTTTCCTTAGCGACTCAATGAACATGATCAAGAGGATAGAGGAGGGGTCGATCCGAAGAGAATGGTTGCTGCCTCTGGAGCGGTCTCGGCTGGCAAAGATTAGTTTCATCTTCGTGCCAGGGCATGCGGGAGTACAAGGAAATGAGCGGGCTGACAAGCTCGCAGGTGAGGCTACTGTGGAGGGCGGACGTTCCATGGACCAGGCTGACATTCTGAATGCTCTACGAGAAGTAAGAATTTTGCGAGAACCAAGTGATGACTGTGAATCTGCAACAATGGCCAGACTGCTAGAGCAGCAGGTTAAAAGAGGGGTGGCCAAACAAGAACACTACGCAGTAAGCCAAAGAAGATTGATAAACCAACAGTAGGCTAACTGGCGTCGTTAGCCGCTACACGCTGCGGGATTTGCTGAGGAGGGGATCCGAGCACTTATGGACTGAATGGTTCGATGTGCAATGAGGATTATCTGTCGACTAACTAACTAACTAACTAATACACCGCATATAAACTAACTTTGAAATCTGCTGTAAAATCTCCAGAACCAAATTTTTTTTGGTTGGGTGAACATAATGATAAGGTTATATACTAAATCTCATTATTTTCCATCAGTTGGTTACTGAGATATTCAATTTTATATTGAGGCAACAAAAAAAAAACACACACACACTTAGTGCCCTCTCAAGAGGTAGAGGTAGGCTACATGTGCTGCCGGCTCAGCACCTTACTTCCTTGCATTGGTGAGCGTGTAACGGCCAGGCTCTCCCATCCGGGAACCCCTCATATCCCCCAGTTGAGAGCCTTCGAACAAGAATCTGTGCTAAGCATGTAGCGTGCTCAGCTTCTCACCTCCATTTTAAGGTGGGTGATTATTGGCCCGGCTCTCACAACTGAGGGTTAATGGCTTAGAGGCGTTCAGCCGTATCCCTCAGCTGGGAGCCTTAGACAAAGAATTTCTGCCTTTGTAGGCCTGATTTGAAATTTTGACTGCTATCCCCAGTCTACTCGCAGAGCAGTAGGTTGTGCCTCGCTTAGTCTGGCCCCTAACCCAAGTCCTGTCCGACACATAGTTGTGTTCGCGTCGGCTTAGCTCTTGGGGTCATTGGGAACGCCAAGCCCCCCTCCCCGCCCACCGCGACAAGGTGGAGACACCTCGATGTCTGGATATATAGAAAAGTGAGGCGAGCTTGCAAGAGACGACAAAACGACAAATAAAGAGGTTTTCGTTAAGCTGGAAATGAAAAGCGAAATCACATAAGCAAGGTTAGCACCGCTTCGAAAGTTGTCTGTAATGGCAAGTTACGTCCTACGGCTTCACGGCGCATTTATTCAATTGTCTGATAGTGCATCCCTTGATGTCATCTACTAACATTTAACGCTGTCTTACAGTCCATCTCTTGATGTTGTCTACGCACATGTAACATTATCTTACAGCTCATATCGTGATGTCTACCAACATGCAGTGCTGTCTTCCCCTTGCCCTTTTTACTCAAGCACTTTAACCAGTGCTTGAATTGACAGACCCTGATCTCACCCAGTAATGCTTTCTTCAGTCCCAGTTTAGGACTAGATGGCTATATTTCCAAAGCCTCAATATTACCTTCACACATTGAATTATTGTCCGTGTTTCTGCTTCATACAAGGAAGAGGGCACGGATCTCTTGATCGCTCTTATTTGTGTGTGCGTCATACACTTTCATTGTCTTGCATTTGAATTATACCATGGCCATTTCTATTCTTTTTCTTATTTTCGCCTCCCATCTGCCACCGTCTGTTATTAATTCTCCCATTTTCTTGTCTTTCTATTCACTGTAATGTTCCAAAGTGGCTTGGCACTATCTTTGTTGACTCTGTTTCAGCCAACAAAACTGCCTACCGTATGTTTGTTCCTGTACGGCATTGTTGTATTATACGATGGACAGCTAATGAATCTGATATGCCCAGCAACTCGATAACCGGCACAGTGCTCAACTAACTAGACTGTCAACCATGCAGCAACAACTAGGTCATTCAGCCATGCAGCAACAACTAGGTCATTCAGCCATGCAAGCAACAACTAGGTCATTCAGCCATGCAGCAACAACTAGGTCATTCAGCCATGCAAGCAACAACTAGGTCATTCAGCCATGCAGCAACAACTAGGTCATTCAGCCATGCAAGCAACAACTAGGTCATTCAGCCATGCAGCAACAACTAGGTCATTCAGCCATGCAAGCAACAACTAGGTCATTCAGCCATGCAGCAACAACTAGGTCATTCAGCCATGCAAGCAACAACTAGGTCATTCAGCCATGCAGCAACAACTAGGCCGCCAGCCATGTAGCAACAAAGAACGGCGAGCTAGACCTCTTTCACCGGGAGCTTTATCGATCCTCCACGCCTACCAGGCAACACACAAATCTGCTGCTGCTGCAGGCTAAGTTTGTCACCACCCCACTATGATGACGCTCTCCGACTGTTGACAGTTTCATCAGCACACACAATGTAATCTGCTACATGACCTGCTACTAGACGACTAGTACGGTTAGATTGATATAATAGAAGACAACTAGCATGGTCAGATCAGAAATTAATAGTAAGAAGACACAGATTATGGTCGTGACTGGGAAGAAGGAAATATCACAATGTGATATACGAATAAATGGGCACATTCTTAAGTAAGTGAATCCGTACAGTTATCTCAGAACAGTCATAACTTCTGATGGGAGATGCCTTGAAGAGATTAGAACCAGAATTGCCATTGCAAAGGTAGCCTTTTGCAAGATGAAAAACATACTGACCAATAAGAAGATATCAATTGAAACGAGAAAAAGAGTTGAAGTGCTACATAGAACCTGTACTTTTGTATGGATGTGAAGCGTGGACAATGAGCAGTCAAGGTAAAAAAACATCTGATGGCTGTGGAAATGTGGTTTCTAAGGAAAATGCAAAGAATACTATGGACAGACAGAAACACCAATGAACAAGTCCTTCAAGAAACAAATGAAGATCGTAAACTGATTAGAGACATTAGACGTAGACATCATCATCATCAAGTGTCTTGCCAGCTGGCGTAGGCGTTCATGGCTCTCCACAAATCTCGGTCTTTGGTGTTCTGGATCAAGTCTGCCGATGATATTCCTCCATACCACCGTCTCAATCCATCCAGCATCATTTCTCTTGGTCTGCCTCTGTTTCCCTCGATCTTTCCAGTTCTCACGATGTTCTCCAATGCCTCTCTTCTCATCACATAACCAAAGAAAGCTGTATGTCTCTTTCTTACTGTTGTATATAGTGTTCTAGCTTCATTTGCCTCTTTCAGGCAATCGTTGTTAGTTACTCTGGCAGTCCAAGGAATTCGCAACATTCGTCTCCAAAACCACATCTCTGTTGCTTCTAAGTTATTCCTAATTTGTTCATTTACATTCCAAGATTCGCCGCCGTACAGCAAAACTGGTTCAATATAGCATTTTAGCACTCTCTTTCTTATATTCATTGATAGTGACTTATTCCATAAAATACTCTTCATTTTCCTAAATGTGGCTTTTGGCTGTCCTATTCTGCTCTTAATCTCTGTTGTACATCTTCCATCTGATGTTATAAGTGCCCCTAGGTATTTAAAATTATCTACTTGGTTAAGACTTTCCCCTTCTATTTCTATGTTACATTTTGGTGTCACCATTTTCTTTGATATCACCATTGATACTGTTTTCTTGATATTCAAGGAGAGTCCTGTCTGTGCACTCTCTGTTATTACAATGTCCAAGAATTGTAGATCTGCTGCATATTCCGCCACCAATAATGTGTCATCTCCATAGCGTATATTGTTTAAATTATAACCACCGATTAGAATTCCTGGCATCTCTTTGATCTCTCTCATTATTACTTCGCTATATAGGGAGAAGAGATCTGGTGACAAGACACACCCCTGTCGTACTCCTAGCTGTATCTGTTCGCAGACGTAGACAGTCAAAATATTTTGGGCATGTTATGAGAAGAAATAACTTGGCGAACTTGGTGACGACTGGCAAGATCGAAGGGAAGAGACCAAGAGGAAGACCGAGAATTAAATACCTGGATGGCTTGGCCACGTGGCATGGTCGAGACAGAAACACGGAGCTGATCCACGACTCTGGTGATCGAGTGAAATGGCAAAACATGACCGCCCACGCTTATCAGCATTGCACATGATGGATGGTCAGATTAATATAGTAGAAGACAACTATCATGGTCAGCGTGACCGAAAGGTTAAGAATGGACGAGCTTAAACTTTCTGCTCGCTGGTGGCGGGGTACTGGGTTCATTGCTTACACTATTCAGTTGGACTTCTCTTTCAGAAAGCAATGGCAAACTACTAAACATAAGATTGCCTAGAATATCAGCCTGGGGTTGATCGGGACGTTCTGAAAAGGACACGCAGCATCTTATTACAGAATGGTAACGTTATAGTATAACCAACCAAATGGAGCAACATTAGCTAGCACTGATAGAAAGCTAGCTAGCTAAAAAGTAGCTTGACTGTAGCTAGCTTAATAGTAGGCTAACTTTAGCTTGCATGATAATAGGGTAATTTTAGCCAGCATAATAATAAATTAAATTTAGCTATGATACTAGTAGGCAAACGTTAGCTGGCATAATAGTAGACTAACGTTAGCTTAACTAACATCTAGTTGCATACCCTTTACAGAACATCACAACCAACCACAGTTGTTTTGATTTATTTTGATTTACTAAGCAGTTTAACGTTCAGTAGTTTGCCAGTGTTGACTGAAGGACCGGCAATCATACTATCCACATGAACGGATGGCGGTCTACTTCCAAATCGTGTACGGATGAGCTGGATTCCTTGACTCGGTGTGTCGGGCAATTTGGAATCACCATCACTGCATCTAAGCCACAACGCCGGCTAGCACCACAGTAGGCTAACTTTAGCTAGCATATAGTAGGCTAACTTGAGCTAGTACAGTACAATAGTAGGCTAACTTTAGCTAGTACAATAGTAGGCTACCTTTAGCTAGTACAATAGTAGGCTAAATTTAGCTAGTACAATAGTAGGCTAACTTTACCTAGTACAGTACAATAGTAGGCTAACTTTAGCTAGCATATAGTAGGCTAACTTTAGCTAGTACAATAGTAGGCTTACTTTAGCTAGTACAGTACAATAGTAGGCTAACTTTAGCTAGCATATAGAAGGCTAACTTTAACTAGTACAATAGTAGACTAACTCTAGCTAGTACAATAGTAGACCTAACTTTAGCTAGCATATAGAAGGCTAACTTTAGCTAGTACAATAGTAGGCTAACTTTATCTAGTACAGCACAAGAGTAGGCTAACTTTAGCTAGCATATAGAAGGCTAACTTTAGCTAGTACAGTACAATAGTAGACTAACCTTAGCTAGCATATAGAAGGCTAACTTTAGCTAGTACAATAGTAGGCTAACTTTAGCTAGCACAGTACAATAGTAGGCTAACTTTAGCTAGTACAATAGTAGGCTAACTTTATTTAGTACAGTACAATAGTAGACTAACTTTAGCTAGCCTATAGAAGGCTAACTTTAACTAGTACAATAGTAGGCTAACTTTAGCTAGTACAATAGTAGGCTAACTTTAGCTAGTACAACAGTAGGCTAACTTTAGCTAGTACAATAGTAGGCTAACATTAGCTAGTACACTAGTAGACTAACTTTAGCTAGTACAATAGTAGGCTAACTTTAGCTAGTACAATAGTAGACTAACTTTAGCTAGTACAATAGTAGACTAACTTTAGCTAGTACAATAGTAGGCTAACTTTAGCTAGTACAATAGTAGGCTAACTTTAGCTAGTACAACAGTAGGCTAACTTTAGCTAGTACAGTACAATAGTAGACTAACTTTAGCTAACATACAGAAGGCTAACTTTAGCTAGTACAGTACAATAGTATACCAACTTTAGCTAGCATATAGTAGGCTAACTTTATCTAGTACAATAGTAGGCTAACTTTAGCTAGTACAATAGTAGGCTAACTTTAGCTAGTACAATAGTAGGCTAACTTTAGCTAGTACAATAGTAGACTAACTTTAGCTAGTACAATAGTAGACTAACTTTAGCTAGTACAATAGCAGACTAACTTTAGCTAGTACAATAGTAGGTTAACTTTAGCTAACATATAGAAGGCTAACTTGAGCAAGTTCAGTACAATAGTAGACTAACTTTATCTAGTACAATAGTAGGCTAACTTTAGCTAGTACAATAGTAGACTAACTTTAGCTAGTACAATAGTAGGCTAACTTTAGCTAGTACAATAGTAGACTAACTTTAGCTAGTACAATAATAGGCTAACTTAAGCTAGTACAATATTAAGCTAACTTAAGCTAGTACAATAGTAGACTAACTTTAGCTAGCATATAGAAGGCTAACTTTAGCTAGTACAATAGTATGCTAACTTTAGCTAGTACAATAGTATGCTAACTTTAGCTAGTACAGTAGTAGGCTAACTTTAGCTAGTACAGTACAATAGTAGACTAACTTTAGCTAGTACAGTACAATAGTAGACTAACTTTAGCTAGTACAATAGTAGACCTAACTTTAGCTAGCATATAGAAGGCTAACTTTAGGTAGTACAGTATAATAGTAGACTAACTTTAGTTAGTACAGTACAATAGTAGACTAACATTAGCTAGCATATATAAGGCTAACTTGAGCAAGTTCAGTACAATAATAGACTAACTTTATCTAGTACAATAGTAGGCTAACTTTAGCTAGTACAGTACAATAGTAGACTAAGGTTAGCTAGTACAATAGCAGACTAACTTTAGCTAGTACATTAGTAGGCTAACTTTAGCTGGTATAATAGTAGACTAACTTTAGCTAGTACAGTACAATAGTAGGCTAAATTTAGCTAGCATATAGAAGGCTAACTTTAACTAGTACAATAGTAGGCTAACTTTATCTAGTAAAGTACAATAGTAGGCTAACTTTATCTAGTACAGTACAATAGTAGGCTAACTTTAGCAAGTACAATAGTAGGCTTACTTTATTTAGTACAGTACAATAGTAAACTAACTTTAGCTAGCCTATAGAAGGCTAACTTTAGCTAGTACAATAGTAGTCTACCTTTAGCTAGTACAATAGTAGGCTAACTTTAGCTAGTACAATAGTAGGCTAACTTTAGCTAGTACAATAGTAGGCTAACTTTAGCTAGTACAGTACAATAGTAGACTAACTTTAGCTAGCATACAGAAGGCTAACTTTAGCTAGTACAATAATAGGCTAACTTTAGCTAGCATATGGAAGGCTAACTGGAGCCAGTACAGTACAATAGTAGGCTAACTTTATCTAGTACAATAGTAGGCTAACTTTAGCTAGTACAATAGTAGACTAACTTTAGCTAGTACAATAGTAGGCTAACTTTAGCTAGTACAATAGTAGGTTAACTTTAGCTAGTACAATAGTAGGCTAACTTTAGCTAGTATATAGAAGGCTAACTTTAGCTAGTATAATAGTATGCTAACTTTAGCTAGTACAATAGTAGGCTAACTTTAGATAGTACAATAGTAGGTTAACTTTAGCTAGTACAATAGTAGGCTAACTTTAGCTAGTATATAGAAGGCCAACTTTAGCTAGTACAATAGTAGGCTAACTTTAGCTAGTACAGTACAATAGTAGACTAACTTTAGCTAGTACAATAGTAGGCTAACTTTAGCTAGCATATAGAAGGCTAACTTTAGCTAGTACAATAGTATGCTAACTTTAGCTTGTACAATAGTAGGCTAACTTTAGCTAGTACAATAGTAGACTAACTTTAGCTAGTACAATAGTAGGCTAACTTTAGCTAGTATAATAGTAGACTACTTTAGCTAGTACAATAGTAGACTAATTTTAGCTAGCATACAGAAGGCTAACTTTAGCTAGTACAGTACAATAGTAGGCTAACTTAAGCTAGCATATAGTAGGCTAACTTGAGCTAGTACAGTACAATAGTAGGCTAACTTTAGCTAGTTCAATAGTATGCTAACTTTAGCTAGTACAATAGTAGACTAACTTTAGCTAGTATATAGAAGGCAAACTTTAGCTAGTACAATAGTAGGTTAACTTTAGCTAGTACAATAGTAGGTTAACTTTAGCTAGTACAATAATAGGCTAACTTTAGCTAGTACAATAGTAGGTTAACTTTAGCTAGTACAATAATAGGCTAACTTTAGCTAGTACAATAGTAGGTTAACTTTAGCTAGTACAATAATAGGCTAACTTTAGCTAGCATATAGAAGGTTAACTGGAGCCAGTACAGTACAATAGTAGGGTAACTTTATCTAGTACAATAGTAGGCTGACTGGCTAACTTTAGCTAGTACAATAGTAGGCTAACTTTAGCTAGTATATAGAAGGCTAACTTTAGCTAGTACAATATTATGCTAACTTTAGCTAGTACAATAGTAGGCTAACTTTAGCTAGTACAATAGTAGGTTAACTTTAGCTAGTACAATAGTAGGCTAACTTTAGCTAGTATATAGAAGGCCAACTTTAGCTAGTACAATAGTATGCTAACTTTAGCTAGTACAATAGTAGGCTAACTTTAGCTAGTACAGTACAATAGTAGACTAACTTTAGCTAGTACAATAGTAGGCTAACTTTAGCTAGCATATAAAAGGCTAACTTTAGCTAGTACAATAGTATGCTAACTTTAGCTAGTACAATAGTAGACTAACTTTAGCTAGTATATAGAAGGCTAACTGGAGCCAACACAGTACAATAGTAGGCTAACTTTATCTAGTACAATATTAGACTAACTTTAGCTAGTACAATAGTAGGCTAACTTTAGCTAGTACAATAGTAGACTACTTTAGCTAGTCTATAGAAGGCTAACTTTAGCTAGTACAATAGTAGGCTAACTTTATTTAGTACAGTACAATGGTAGACTAACTTTAGCTAGCCTATAGAAGGCTAACTTTAGCTAGTACAATAGTAGGCTACCTTTAGCTAGTACAATAGTAGGCTAACTTTAGCTAGTACAATAGTAGACTAACTTTAGCTAGTACAATAGTAGGCTAACTTTAGCTAGTATATAGAAGGCTAACTTTAGCTATTACAATAGTATGCTAACTTTAGCTAGTACAGAACAATAGTAGACTAACTTTAGCTAGTACAATAGTAGGCTACCTTTAGCTAGTACAATAGTAGGCTAACTTTAGCTAGTACAATAGTAGGCTAACTTTAGCTAGTACAATAGTAGACTAACTTTAGCTAGTACAATAGTACACTAACTTTAGTTAGCATACAGAAGGCTAACTTTAGCTAGTACAGTACAATAGTAGGCTAACTTTAGCTAGCATATAGTAGGCTAACTTGAGCTAGTACAATACAATAGTAGGCTAACTTTAGCTAGTTCAATAGTATGCTAACTTTAGCTAGTACAATAGTAGACTAACTATAGCTAGTATATAGAAGGCAAACTTTAGCTAGTACAATAGTAGGCTAACTTTAGCTAGTACAATAGTAGGTTAACTTTAGCTAGTACAATAATAGGCTAACTTTAGCTAGCATATAGAAGGCTAACTGGAGCCAGTACAGTACAATAGTAGGCTAACTTTATCTAGTACAATAGTAGGCTAACTTTAGCTAGTACAATAGTAGGCTAACTTTAGCTAGTATATAGAAGGTTAACTTTAGCTAGTACAATAGTATGCTAACTTTAGCTAGTACAATAGTAGGCTAACTTTAGCTAGTACAATAGTAGGTTAACTTTAGCTAGTACAATAGTAGGCTAACTTTAGCTAGTATATAGAAGGCTAACTTTAGCTACTACAATAGTATGCTAACTTTAGCTAGTACAATAGTAGGCTAACTTTAGCTAGTACAATAGTAGGTTAACTTTAGCTAGTACAATAGTAGGTTAACTTTAGCTAGTACAATAATAGGCTAACTTTAGCTAGTACAATAGTAGGTTAACTTTAGCTAGTTCAATAATAGGCTAACTTTAGCTACCATATAGAAGGCTAACTGGAGCCAGTACAGTACAATAGTAGGCTAACTTTATCTAGTACAATAGTAGGCTAACTTTAGCTAGTACAATAGTAGGCTAACTTTAGCTAGTATATAGAAGGTTAACTTTAGCTAGTACAATAGTATGCTAACTTTAGCTAGTACAATAGTAGGCTAACTTTAGCTAGTACAATAGTAGGTTAACTTTAGCTAGTACAATAGTAGGCTAACTTTAGCTAGTATATAGAAGGCTAACTTTAGCTACTACAATAGTATGCTAACTTTAGCTAGTACAATAGTAGGCTAACTTTAGCTAGTACAATAGTAGGTTAACTTTAGCTAGTACAATAGTAGGCTAACTTTAGCTAGTATATAGAAGGCTAACTTTAGCTAGTACAATAGTATGCTAACTTTAGCTAGTACAATAGTAGGCTAACTTTAGCTAGTATATAGAAGGCAAACTTTAGCTAGTACAATAGTAGGCTAACTTTAGCTAGTACAATAGTAGGTTAACTTTAGGTAGTACAATAATAGGCTAACTTTAGCTAGTACAATAGTAGGTTAACTTTAGCTAGTACAATAATAGGCTAACTTTAGCTAGTACAATAGTAGGTTAACTTTAGCTAGTACAATAATAGGCTAACTTTAGCTAGCATATAGAAGGCTAACTGGAGCCTGTACAGTACAATAGTAGGGTAACTTTATCTAGTACAATAGTAGGCTAACTGGCTAACTTTAGCTAGTACAATAGTAGGCTAACTGGCTAACTTTAGCTAGTACAATAGTAGGCTAACTTTAGCTAGTATATAGAAGGCTAACTTTATCTAGTACAATAGTATGCTAACTTTAGCTAGTACAATAGTAGGCTAACTTTAGCTAGTACAATAGTAGGTTAACTTTAGCTAGTACAATAGTAGGCTAACTTTAGATAGTATATAGAAGGCCAACTTTAGCTAGTACAATAGTATGCTAACTTTAGCTAGTACAATAGTAGGCTAACTTTAGCTAGTACAGTACAATAGTAGACTAACTTTAGCTAGTAAAATAGTAGGCTAACTTTAGCTAGCATATAAAAGGCTAACTTTAGCTAGTACAATAGTATTCTAACTTTAGCTAGTACAATATTAGACTAATTTTAGCTAGTACAATAGTAGGCTAACTTTAGCTAGTACAATAGTAGACTACTTTGGCTAGTCTATAGAAGGCTAACTTTAGCTAGTACAATAGTAGGCTAACTTTATTTAGTACAGTACAATAGTAGACTAACTTTAGCTAGCCTATAGAAAGCTAACTTTAGCTAGTACAATAGTAGGCTACCTTTAGCTAGTACAATAGTAGGCTAACTTTAGCTAGTACAATAGTAGGCTAACTTTAGCTAGTACAATAGTAGGCTAACTTTAGCTAGTACAATAGTAGGCTAACTTTAGCTAGTACAATAGTAGGCTAACTTTAGCTAGTACAATAGTAGACTAACTTTAGCTAGTACAATAGTACACTAACTTTAGCTAGCATACTGAAGGCTAACTTTAGCTAGTACAGTACAATAGTAGGCTAACTTTAGCTAGCATATAGTAGGCTAACTTGAGCTAGTACAGTACAATAGTAGGCTAACTTTAGCTAGTTCAATAGTATGCTAACTTTAGCTAGTACAATAGTAGACTAACTATAGCTAGTATATAGAAGGCAAACTTTAGCTAGTACAATAGTAGGCTAACTTTAGCTAGTACAATAGTAGGTTAACTTTAGCTAGTACAATAATAGGCTAACTTTAGCTAGTACAATAGTAGGTTAACTTTAGCTAGTACAATAATAGGCTAACTTTAGCTAGTACAATAGTAGGTTAACTTTAGCTAGTACAATAATAGGCTAACTTTAGCTAGCATATAGAAGGCTAACTGGAGCCAGTACAGTACAATAGTAGGCTAACTTTATCTAGTACAATAGTAGGCTAACTTTAGCTAGTACAATAGTAGGCTAACTTTAGCTAGTATATAGAAGGTTAACTTTAGCTAGTACAATAGTATGCTAACTTTAGCTAGTACAATAGTAGGCTAACTTTAGCTAGTACAATAGTAGGCTAACTTTAGCTAGTATAATAGTAGACTACTTTAGCTAGTACAATAGTAGACTAACTTTAGCTAGCATACAGAAGGCTAACTTTAGCTAGTACAGTACAATAGTAGGCTAACTTAAGCTAGCATATAGTAGGCTAACTTGAGCTAGTACAGTACAATAGTAGGCTAACTTTAGCTAGTTCAATAGTATGCTAACTTTAGCTAGTACAATAGTAGACTAACTTTAGCTAGTATATAGAAGGCAAACTTTAGCTAGTACAATAGTAGGCTAACTTTAGCTAGTACAATAGTAGGTTAACTTTAGCTAGTACAATAATAGGCTAACTTTAGCTAGTACAATAGTAGGTTAACTTTAGCTAGTACAATAATAGGCTAACTTTAGCTAGCATATAGAAGTCTAACTGGAGCCAGTACAGTACAATAGTAGGGTAACTCTATCTAGTACAATAGTAGGCTAACTGGCTAACTTTAGCTAGTACAATAGTAGGCTAACTTTAGCTAGTATATAGAAGGCTAACTTTAGCTAGTACAATAGTATGCTAACTTTAGCTAGTACAATAGTAGGCTAACTTTAGCTAGTACAATAGTAGGTTAACTTTAGCTAGTACAATAGTAGGCTAACTTTAGCTAGTATATAGAAGGCCAACTTTAGCTAGTACAATAGTATGCTAACTTTAGCTAGTACAATAGTAGGCTAACTTTAGCTAGTACAGTACAATAGTAGACTAACTTTAGCTAGTACAATAGTAGGCTAACTTTAGCTAGCATATAAAAGGCTAACTTTAGCTAGTACAATAGTATGCTAACTTTAGCTAGTACAATAGTAGACTAACTTTAGCTAGTATATAGAAGGCTAACTGGAGCCAGTACAGTACAATGGTAGGCTAACTTTATCTAGTACAATATTAGACTAACTTTAGCTAGTACAATAGTAGGCTAACTTTAGCTAGTACAATAGTAGACTACTTTAGCTAGTCTATAGAAGGCTAACTTTAGCTAGTACAATAGTAGGCTAACTTTATTTAGTACAGTACAATAGTAGACTAACTTTAGCTAGCCTATAGAAGGCTAACTTTAGCTAGTACAATAGTAGGCTACCTTTAGCTAGTACAATAGTAGGCTAACTTTAGCTAGTACAATAGTAGGCTAACTTTAGCTAGTATATAGAAGGCTAACTTTAGCTACTACAATAGTATGCTAACTTTAGCTAGTACAATAGTAGGCTAACTTTAGCTAGTACAATAGTAGGTTAACTTTAGCTAGTACAATAGTAGGCTAACTTTAGCTAGTATATAGAAGGCTAACTTTAGCTAGTACAATAGTATGCTAACTTTAGCTAGTACAATAGTAGGCTAACTTTAGCTAGTACAGAACAATAGTAGACTAACTTTAGCTAGTACAATAGTAGGCTACCTTTAGCTAGTACAATAGTAGGCTAACTTTAGCTAGTACAATAGTAGGCTAACTTTAGCTAGTACAATAGTAGACTAACTTTAGCTAGTACAATAGTACACTAACTTTAGCTAGCATACAGAAGGCTAACTTTAGCTAGTACAGTACAATAGTATGCTAACTTTAGCTAGCATATAGTAGGCTAACTTGAGCTAGTACAGTACAATAGTAGGCTAACTTTAGCTAGTTCAATAGTATGCTAACTTTAGCTAGTACAATAGTAGACTAACTATAGCTAGTATATAGAAGGCAAACTTTAGCTAGTACAATAGTAGGCTAACTTTAGCTAGTACAATAGTAGGTTAACTTTAGCTAGTACAATAATAGGCTAACTTTAGCTAGTACAATAGTAGGTTAACTTTAGCTAGTACAATAATAGGCTAACTTTAGCTAGTACAATAGTAGGTTAACTTTAGCTAGTACAATAATAGGCTAACTTTAGCTAGCATATAGAAGGCTAACTGGAGCCAGTACAGTACAATAGTAGGCTAACTTTATCTAGTACAATAGTAGGCTAACTTTAGCTAGTACAATAGTAGGCTAACTTTAGCTAGTATATAGAAGGTTAACTTTAGCTAGTACAATAGTATGCTAACTTTAGCTAGTACAATAGTAGGCTAACTTTAGCTAGTACAATAGTAGGTTAACTTTAGCTAGTACAATAGTAGGCTAACTTTAGCTAGTATATAGAAGGCTAACTTTAGCTACTACAATAGTATGCTAACTTTAGCTAGTACAATAGTAGGCTAACTTTAGCTAGTACAATAGTAGGTTAACTTTAGCTAGTACAATAGTAGGCTAACTTTAGCTAGTATATAGAAGGCTAACTTTAGCTAGTACAATAGTATGCTAACTTTAGCTAGTACAATAGTAGGCTAACTTTAGCTAGTACAGAACAATAGTAGACTAACTTTAGCTAGTACAATAGTATGCTAACTTTAGCTAGTACAATAGTAGGCTAACTTTAGCCAGTACAGTACAATAGGAGACTAACTTTAGCTAGCATATAGAAGGCTAACTTTAGGTAGTACAGTATAATAGTAGACTAACTTTAGCTAGTACAGTACAATAGTAGATTAACTTTAGCTAGTACAGTACAATAGTAGACTAACTTTAGCTAGTACAATAGTAGACTAGCTTTAGCTAGTACATTAGTAGGCTAACTTTAGCTAGTATAATAGTAGACTTACTTTAGCTAGTACAGTACAATAGTATACTAACTTTAGCTAGCATATAGTAGGCTAACTTTAGCTAGCATACAGAGGACTAACTTTAGCTAGTACAATAGTAGGCTAACTTCAGCTAGCATATAGAAGGCTAACATTAGCTAGTACACTAGTAGGTTAACTTTAGCTAGTACAATAGTAAGCTAACTTTAGCTAGTACAATAGTAGGCTAACTTTAGCTAGCATATAGAAGGCTAACTTTAGCTAGCATACAGAGGACTAACTTTAGCTAACATATAGAAGGCTAACATTAGCTAGTACAATAGTAGGTTAACTTTAGCTAGTACAATAGTAGGCTAACTTTAGCTAGCATACTAGTTGGCTAACTTTAGCTAGCATATAGAAGGCTGTCATATTATCAGTTAAATACCATTTGATTTTATCATGCATAATATAAACTAATGTTCATTACTGTAGTTTGAGTGAGAGAGTCAGTGAGTGTGAATGAGAGACAGAACGAGTGAGCGTGAGAGTGAATGAGTGAACGGGAAAGTGAATGAGTGAGCGGGAAAGTGAATGAGTGAGCGGGAGAGTGAATGAGCGGGAGAGTGAATGAATGAGCGGAAGAGTGAATGTGTGAGCGTGAGAGTGAGTGAGTGTGTGTGTGAGAGAGAGAGAGAGAGAGAGAGAGAGAGAGAGAGAGAGAGAGAGAGAGAGAGAGAGAGAGAGAGAGAGAGAGAGAGAGAGCATCACTATTTTTACATCACATACATTTTATGTACACATTTTTCTCCATGTTTAACATTTTTATGAGACTGCTCATGACAAGTGTCAGTGTATATGTGTGAGTAAAGTGTGAGAGTTTCTTCATACTAGTTTCAATACTATCGTGAGACATTTTGTATGTGTCTAGATGTGAGGAAGTGTGAGTGTATGTGGAGGATATGTGTGAGTGTGGGGATATGTGTGGGTGGGGGGTGTGTGGGTGGGGGTATGCGTTTGGATGGGTTGGGGTGTGTTGGTTTTGGTGGGTAGTGGTATTTGTGGGTGTTGGTGGGATGTGTGGATGGATGTGTGGGGGTGAAAGTAGGGGTGTTGGAATGGGTGTGGGGGATGTGTGTATGGGTGGAGGATATGTGTATGGGACGGATGCAGGGGATGTGTGTTTATGTGGGTGGAGATGTGTGGACGGTTTGAGGAAGTATGTGTAGGAGGCGGGGTTGTGTGGGTAGGGGATTGTGTTGGGTGGATTGGGGATGCAAGGGTGGGTGGAGAGAAGTGTATGGTGTGTGGGTTTGAGATATTTGTGCGGTGTGTTGGTGGGGGATGTGTGAATGATGTGTGGGTGGAGGGTATGTTTGTGGAGGTATGGGTAGAGGATAGTGTGTGGTGTGGGGGATGTGTGTGATGGGTGCGGGGAATGTGCGTATGAATGGGGTATATGTATGGGTGAGTAGGGGATTGTGGTGGTTGGGGGAAGTATGTGGGGGAGTGTTGGTGGGAGATGTGTGTGTTTGGATGGGGAATGTGTGGGTGGGGGTGTGTGAGTGAGTGGCTTAGGGATGTGTAAGTGGGTGAGGGAGTTGTATGTGTCGGGGTGGGATGTGTGAGTGGGTGGAGGATGTGTGTGGGGTAGGGGTATTGTGATCGAGAGATGTTTGGTTGGGGGGGGGGGGTGTGGGTGCGTAGTGGAGAATGTATGCGTGAGTGAGTGTGTGTTAGTGGACGGGTAGGGAATGCGTGTGTGGGTGGGGAGAGGTGTGTGGTGTGTTGGTTGGGGATATTGTGTGGGTGAGGTATGTGTGTGTGGGTGGGGGATTTTTGTGTTTTGTTTTGTTTTTGTGTTGTGTGAGTGGGGGTATGTGGGGTGGATGGGTAAGGGTATCTGTGTGGGTGTGGGTGGGAATATTGTGTGGTATCTGGGTGGGGGATATGTGTGTGGTGTGTAAGTGGGGATGTGTTGGTGAGGGATATGTGTGTGTGTGGTGCGTGGGTTGGGAATAGTGCATGATAGGAGGTGTATGTGATGTGCGGGTGGGGATTGTGTGGTGGGGGATTAGGTTAAGGCATGTGTGGGTGGGTGGAAGTTGTATGTGTGGGTGGTGGGGTGTGTGTTAGTGGATTTGGGATGTATGGGTGGTTAGAGAGATGTGTGTGTGTGGGGTGGGGGTAGGGACATGTCAGTTGGTGGGGTTGTGTGTGTATGGTTTGGGAATGTGTGAGTGGATGTGCGATGTGTGGGTTGGTGGGGGATTGTGTGCATGGGTGGGGAATATGTTGTCGATGGAGATGTGGCTGGGGGATGGGTGGTTTGAGGTGTGGGTGGGGAGAGGATGTGTGGGGTAGTATGTGTATGTGGATGGGCGTAGGATGTGTGGGTTGGTGGGGGAATGTTTGTGGGTGGCGAGTGTGTTTTGGTTGGGGGATCAGGTGAGGGCAGTGTGTGTGGGTGGGGGATGTGCGGGAGGGGGATGGATCGGTTGGTGGGGTATGTATGTGTCCCTTGGTGTGCGTGTGTGTCGGTAGGTGGGGGTGTGTATGTGTCCCTTGGTGCGCGTGTGTGTGGGTAGGTGGGGGTGTTGTGTGGGTGGGGTGATGTATGGATAGGTGGGAGATGGGCTTCATAACATGGTAATTAGCCTTGTTTATGTTTACAACATTCATTTCACAATGTTTATTTTATCTTCCTATGTAAATGTATAATGCTCTTCATGAACGAAAGACGAGTGATTGGAAGGGCCGAATGTAAGACGGGCCTGCGCGCCCAATTTGTGACCCTAATAAAGTTGATTTGATTTGATTTGATAACTTTAGCCAGCATAACAGTAGGCCAACTTTAGTTAGCATGACAGTTTGCTAACTTAAGCTTGCATATAGTAGGCTAACTTTAGCTAGCATAAAGGTAAGCTAACTTTAACTTGCTGTTGTAAGCTAACTTTAGCTAGTATACTAATAGGATAATTCTAGCTGATGCAACTAATGGACATACTTTTGGTTACCTAGAAAAGTCAGCTTACTTTCAAAGGTAGCTTTTCTAGCCCATGCGTATATTCGTATAAAGCTTGGTAGCACTTTTTACGAAGATAAAACGTGGTAGCACCTTTACGAAGATAAAACTTGGTGGCACCTTCACAAAGAGCAAACTTGGTAGCGCCGTTACGAAGATAAAACTTGGCATCACAAGTAGTAGAGTAACTCTAGCTAGCATTTGTGTAGAAACTTTGGTTAGGGCAGATGGCGCGGTCACTTGATAGTACACAGCTGCTGAGGTAAGACCCTACCTGGCAGAAACTATGGGCTCAGTTAAAACAGACTTAGCACGGCATTGTGATTTTTAACTGTATCAATGTCAAAAAAAAAAAAAAATGTCAAACAAACAAGTTGGTTCGGTCGAAACATTGTGCACAGTCAAATGAACAAGTATTATCATGTGAAATTCCATTCACCGGGTATTGAAATTGCGAAAGGTACTGCGAAAAAAAATAAATAATAATAATAACACAATGACCTTCGTACGGCAACATAATGCCCTTGGGCCCATATGGTAAATCACATTTGGCGATATTTTATCTTTCGGCACAGAATCAGTTAAAGTATTACTACTAAAAACATCGGACTGGGCGGAGTTGTGGAGACATGTTACATACTAGAGTAGCAGAAGTGTGTGTGTGTGTGTGTGTGTGTGTGTGTGTGTGTGCGTGCGTGCGTGCGTGTGCGTGCGTGGATGGGTGGGTGCGTGCGTGCGTGTGTGTATGTGTGTGTGTGTGAGTGTGATATATACAAGGGTCGGCTGTCAACCAGATGTGAATTTGACATGGCTTTCTCCGCGGTTTCCGAATAAACTTGGATCAGCAACACATGCAACAGAAAACAAGAGTTGGGGAAATCCTACTGATTCTAACTAAGGATGTTCTTGCACATAATTAAAAATTGTTAAAAGTAACAGGAAAATTCGTAATTGACGTCAGCCTGATATGAGTTTTAACAGACCAAGCAGTATATAATATGTAAACAAAAAAGAGGAGGGGGGGGGGGTACGGAACGCAGATAATAATACGATTTCAGAATAATGACGCATACTACTAATTCCACAGAAGAGAGAAAAAGGTAGTTTTCAGAAAGTGTACGGTATTGCAGGCCGCCTTGCGTTGGTTTTCATACAATAGTATGAGTGCCGGTCGTTTAGAAATTAAGGGCAAACTATTGACCGTAAATTTGTCAAGAAATCACATACAGCCAGAAAATGCTGGGGTTTACTGACGTTATGTAAAGGACATGTCACTAACTAACAAACACGACATTTCCACTCAGTTCCATTTCAAATTCAATTTAAAGATGAATATTGATGGGTTAGAAAAGTAGTAACACGTGATGAAATGAACACATGTTGGAATATATCAACATTTATGGGAAAGATCTCAAACTAATAAAGAATATTTACTGGAAACAAGACGCAGCAATTAAGATGGAATGTGTTTAGTCGCCGGATCTCTTCTCTCTGTGTAGCGAAATAATAACTAAACAGATCAAAGAGAGGTCAGGAATACGAGTTGGAAGTTATAAACAATCTACGTTATGCAGATGAGACACTACTGAGGGCGAAAAATACAAAAGACCTACAACTACTTTTACGCGTTGTAGTAATAGAGAGAATACACAGAACCAATGATTAAATCAAAGAAAAAGATGACACCTAATGGAGAGTGAGTGAGTGAGTGAGTGTGTGTGTGTGAGTGAGTGAGTGAGTTAGTTAGTCGTGGTTCCAACTTCACGGCAACGGGTCGTCCCCATTATACTCCGTTCCTGTGCCAGTGAATATCACACAAAATGCTCCTCACTGCCCTATGTGAACAATGGAATAGGCAGGAGTATCGGCAAGCCAACAGCCCGCACAGATACACTGTTCATAATGCCGCCGCTAGAATGCCAACACAAAAGCCCTCCACGAGAAATACAGTTCATTATCGATCGAAACGGCAATCACCAGAAAGACTTCATTTACCCGGGTTTTATCCCATATGGCTCGGTCTCTTTCCGTAGGGCGACCCGCCAAAAGCACCGCACAAAGCACGAACTCCGTAGCTCCAGCGACGACTCCTATGAGTCTCCTGAAAAATGCACTCGTGAACCGAAAAGACAAACCACTCAATCCAGCAACAGCTGGCCGCCATCGTTCCGAACATGCAGTTCACGCTACAAACTGCCAACATTTAAAAGCATTCCACGCGAAATTCACAGCTCACAGTGTCGCGCCACGCACTCACTCAGTAGCAGGGCGACGGAACCATAGCCTCCTTAGTCGCCTCTTACGACGTGCATGGTAGGCAACAGTGTTGCTATTCTTTGCTTCCCCCGTATGGGCCCCGACAACACACGGACGACCTAATAGGGAGTTAACAGTAGAAGGGAAAATGCTTAACCAAGATGAAACACTTAAACACCTAGGTGCAATTATAACAGATGGAAGATGCACGACGTAGATTAAGGTAAGCATAGGTCAAGCCAAAAATCCATTCAGAAAATGAAGAGTATCTTATGCAATAAAGCTTTATCATTGAATGTAAGAAAGAGAATGCTGAAATGTTATATAGAACTTATTTTGCTATATGGCTGCGAATCTTGGAACGTTAATTAACAAATTAAGAAAAGATCGGAAGCAACAGAGATGTAGTTCCTGAGACGAATATTGTGAATACCTTGGGCTGCCAGAGAAGCTAACAATGATTGCCTAGAAGAGGCTAGTGAAACTAGAACCTTATATACAACTATAAGAAATAGCCAACAGCATTGTTTGGCCACGTGATGAGAAGAGAAGCATCGGAGAATATTGTGATACTAGAAAGATCAGTGGGAACAGAGGCAGTGGTAGACCAAGAGAAACGATGCTGGATGGAGTGAAGCAGTGGCGTGGAGAAATATCATCAGCAGAGATGATCCAGAGCACCAAGGACTGAAATCTGTGGAAAGACATGAACGCCCATGCCAGCTGGAAAGGCACATTATGATGATTGATGAATATAACTGTTGAAATGTTACATTGACAGCTGCGCTTCTGCTGCTTGGGTCTTCAACATATGAAGAACTGAGAAAGTCATGTTGATCCCATCGATTCTCATACAGGAACACCACTATGAAGACGATGACGTCACGTTGACTGAGGCATTGTTCTAAATACATTTAGTTTACTGCCTCAGAGTGTGCGAAGATGATGAAGCTGAGTGGAGTCATTATATATACAGGCCATGGAGAATAGAGAGAGGACGAGGGACGAGGAAGTAGTAGTAGTAGAAGAAGAAGAAGAAGAAGAAGAAGAAGAAGAAGAAGAAGAAGAAGAAGAAGAAGAAGAAGAAGAAGAAGAAGAAGAAGAAGAAGAAGAAGAAGAAGAGCAATAAAACAACAACAACAACAACAATAACAACAACAGTTACAGACCACTTCACATCATAGCCTCGATCTACTGATTTCAAAGCCGGTACTTTGTTCTAATCTGAGTACTGAAATGGCAGCGAGGTTACAAATGTGTCACTTCCTTTAATAAAAACGTGACCTAATGCTAGCACCCCCTACCTCAGGTTCGTATCTATATATGCACATTCGTCGTTACCTTATGGGCAATGCAGCAATCTGGATAACCTGTATGTTTTTTGTTTTGTTTTTCATTCGTATCATAAACAGATGAACATATTAAATCAATGTGGAGTTCAGCCCTTTGCCGATACTACACCAATGGAAGCAAACATGATTGTAAACATATGCTCTTGACTTACACTTAAAGATGTCACGTTAATGATTGCACACTGCTGTACATTTGGGAAACTTAAACACAATTTCGCCCAGACCGTATACAATGACGTTGCAAGTGAGCCCGAGACGTTGAGTTTAGGTCGCTCACACTGCCAATAGACGTGGTATTTAATTAATAAACAACCTAACCTAACCTGTGTGTATGTGGCGAGAGAGAGAGAGAGAGAGAGAGAGAGAGAGAGAGAGAGAGAGAGAGAGAGAGAGAGAGAGTAATTAACAAGGGAACATGGACCAAGAAGCAATACTACATTAGAAAATTAGATATGAATTGTACAGAGATAAAACAACTTGAAGAACAGACAGCCAAAAGTTGAAAGATTTTTTTTTTTTTTGTTTAAAGGAGAAAAGGAGTAAATAGCAACACAGCAAGCTAACAAAATAAGGTATACAATACAGGTTTACACCCAAGTATTGTAAGCTAAAGCTTGGCAACAACGGATTCAACGTTAGCATCTGGCATTCTAGCAGACACAGATAACTAGCACATGGAGTAAGAATTTATTCTCGATGTGTGTTAAGAATGAGTGCACGCCACGTAAATTGTAGATACTTACCCTAATGAACTGGACCTGGTAATACTGCCTACTCCACCATACTCGTCTAATGTGCTGTTGGAACCAAATTCTATATCTTCGTAGTCGGAATTTAGTTTACGCAATCTCTCACGTTCCTCAAACTGAGACAAGGACATCTTTTCCAAAGGAAGCCTGATGTAATCAGCTTCAGACTCAACCACATCAAGCTCCTCCAGCTCCAGTCTCTCTTTAAATGCTAAGATAATCCCGCTTGTCACCGGAAGTCCAATGTTGGTTAGTAACACAGGTTCCTGGCGTGAACAGGACACTGCTGCGCTCTCTTTGGCCGAGCAAGCTGACTTTGAGGCATTTGACGCTTTTTGAATGAATCTAGATGGAAACTGTTTTGATGTTGCTGAAGCAGCAACAATACATGTCTCTTTCATAGATCTGAGGATATGCAAATCTACGGGTAGTTCTTTCAGATCTGCATTATCTGACACGTCAAGTACTGAAGCAACTGTCTGGTTGGGTATAGGGACAGCTCCCGAGAGCAAATCCTGCAGTGATATCATTCTTCTAGTGTTGGAGTCGACCGCCATAACCATATTGACTTCAAAATCCATGGGTAGTTTCAGTTTGGTGTTTTCTCCTCCATCTGGATCGACCCTCTCACACTTGAGAACTTGCCAGTCTCTGCTCGCATTTTTCAGCTTAACGAAGTACGGAGTATTTGACAGCAAGCGAATACTGTCACCAAACCTTAATGAAAACGGTTTAGGGAAATCCGCGGCGATGTCCTCTAATACAGTAACTTCTGTCCCAACAGGCAAGTGCAGTAGATCTGACACTCTCTGGAACTTTTCGGGGTATTCCACAAAGGACAGCGTCAGGTCATGGGACAAGCTGTACACGTTGTCACTCTTTGCATCCTTCACGTACAGTCTTCTGACTTCTTCCAAGCGGTAGACAATGACTTCATTGATGCCTTTTAGCATCTCCTGAAAAAAAGGTTGAGCTTCGGCGGTGTCTACAATATTTGCCTTTACTGGGAATGTTGAACAATAAATGTCCACGAAATTGCTGATGTTTAGGGGAACGAGAGGCTGTTGTGGTACAATAGGCGCTCGAAATTTGGGCACATCCTCGTTTGGGGAAAGAGGAAGTGGAACCTGAGGATGGGATGGTTTCCATGGCGCTGGGACTTCGTAGTCGCTTTGTGAATACGATCTGATCTTCAGGTTTGCAGAGAGAGGGATTTCCCAGGTAATTTCAAAATCATTATATGGCGAAACTGCTACCGTTGACTCGTATTTTCGCAAATGAACAATCCCAGAAAATGACTCAGGCAAGGAAACATTCTGTGATGATCGCGAGCTGGTTGATGAAAATGTCCCCGTTGATTTGGATACAGTTTTATTAACAACTGCATACTCATCTTTTGAATGTTCATTGTCGAATAAATCCTTTGTACTGTCATTTGTCGTCTCTTTGTTTAGCTGTTTGATGACCATCTTTAGCCTACGCTGCACAGGTGCTAGCTCTACCAGTTCTTTGACTGTGTACTCCTTGTCGTCTTTAAGATGGTAAAAGTTTCCTCTACAATCTAGGGACAAGAATCGAAAGTTACCTTTTCCGTCGCGAACTTTCAACCTCTCCACTCCTGATTCTGGATGCTGTGTCATCTCAACAAACCAGAACTGGTCTCCGGATTTAACAGACGTATCGGGCAAATGAGGATCGTCGTAGCGAGATGTTGCCTCAAAATATGTAGGGCAGTCCAATATTAAATCCGATATTGTTGGATACATGACCACTGAGGCAGTTCGGTTCTCTGCAGTCGTGTCTTTTGGAGGCAGAACATTAAACTTCTGGGGATAGTCTAAATCAACGTTGACCTCTGTCCATTTATGACTGATTTCGTCTCTGTACGATAGAACTACATGCCCCTTGTTGCAGGACTTTAAAAGCAAAACATCGCCTGGGCTGATTTGAACTTCTTTACTTAAAAAATTACCGTCGGTAACACACACAATTTCAGGGAAAACACACCTGGAAATGAAATCACTTAAATCCAGAGGAAAAACGTTTGTGTCTATCTTCATTTCCGTGTCGCCAGAATTGTTGGCACCTTTGACAGCCGCCATGTTGTTACACGGTGTGTAGAATGCCCACAGTGTGCCCCAATTGACTTACTTGACATACCTGTGTTAACCTAGATTCAAGGCGATCAAACCGTAACATTCTGTGCATAGCTTTGGGGCCCTTCATTATGTCCCTTGAATCACTGAGCCGATTACTGACGCGTGAATTGTACATTCCAGCGATTACTAACTACAACTTCCGTTTGCTAGCAGCAATACAGCAGATGACAAATGAACACAAAACAACCAGGTAGCTCAATAGACGGGCAGACATTAAGACAAAACTAACGTTTCCACTGAAGTCTTTATCAACGACGACAAATAGTTATAGCTGGAGGCCAGGAATTCCATGAAGGTAACACAGTTTGCCGGTCTCTGTGGCTGAAGGGCTTGCGAACGCGGTTTGTGAGCCCGTATACCCGGGTTCGAAACACGGCGGTGCTGGTTTTTTCGAAAAAGGTATAGAGGCCGGTCGTTCAGAAAGCAATGGCAAACTACTGAACGTAACACTTGCCTAGTACATCAACAGCAGCTGAAAATGCTGGTGTTGACTGCAACGTCCCGTAAGGGATACGCAACACAATTTTTTTTAACACAGTTTGAGCAAACAAATGTAATGGACATACCTTCTCGCTAAAGGATGAATTGGACTATTTGAAATAAAACCTAGGAAGATCACACTTACATTCAGACTTTAAGAAAGGAATTAGCCTGAGTTCATGAGGAACCTTTTGTCGGCCAGCGTGAGACTGACCACATCGAAACACGGCGGTGCTGGTTTTTTCGAAAAAGGTATAGAGGCCGGTCGTTCAGAAAGCAATGGCAAACTACTGAACGTAACACTTGCCTAGTACATCAACAGCAGCTGAAAATGCTGGTGTTGACTGCAACGTCCCGTAAGGGATACGCAACACAATTTTTTTTAACACAGTTTGAGCAAACAAATGTAATGGACATACCTTCTCGCTAAAGGATGAATTGGACTATTTGAAATAAAACCTAGGAAGATCACACTTACATTCAGACTTTAAGAAAGGAATTAGCCTGAGTTCATGAGGAACCTTTTGTCGGCCAGCGTGAGACTGACCACATCGAAACACGGCGGTGCTGGTTTTTTCGAAAAAGGTATAGAGGCCGGTCGTTCAGAAAGCAATGGCAAACTACTGAACGTAACACTTGCCTAGTACATCAACAGCAGCTGAAAATGCTGGTGTTGACTGCAACGTCCCGTAAGGGATACGCAACACAATTTTTTTTAACACAGTTTGAGCAAACAAATGTAATGGACATACCTTCTCGCTAAAGGATGAATTGGACTATTTGAAATAAAACCTAGGAAGATCACACTTACATTCAGACTTTAAGAAAGGAATTAGCCTGAGTTCATGAGGAACCTTTTGTCGGCCAGCGTGAGACTGACCACATCACCCACAGAGTGACCACTGGTCTACACAAGTGTGGGTCTGGCCCATGCCCTGTCGCTTAAAAAGTCGCTTAAAAGTCGACAGGGTCGACTTCATTGCTCCGGGTTTTTATCCCATATGGCTCGGTCTCTTTCCGCAGCACGGAAAGCGTCGCACAAAGCACGAACTCCGTAGCTTTTAGCGACGACCCATGGGAGTCTCCGAAACATTTAACTCGTAAACCGAAGGACACGGCCCGGAATCGAACCCACAACCTTCGGCTCACGAGTCAAACGTCAAACGGCTTGACCACTTCGCCACAGAGACTCCGTGCCCTGTCAGGTGTCCACTGGCTCCTGTGCCTGTGTGTGTGTGTGTGTGTGTGTGTGTGTGAGTGTGTGTGTGAGTGTGTGTGTGTGAGTTTGTGTGTGTGTGAGAGTGTGTGTGTGTGTGTGTTACATTTGAAGAATAAGAAGACTGAACTCACTCCAACAAATCGTTCCATAAAACGGCGACACATTGATTGAAGAAAAGACGCACGATGTTGGAGAGAGACATATACAAACAAACGCGTGCGCGCACACACACACACACACACACACACACACACACACGCGCGTTATTTGGAAGGTGGGGGGGGGGAGTAGAATGAAAAGAGTGTGTGTGTGTGTGAGTGTGTGTGTGTGTGAAAAATTTTACTGTTGTAACATTGTCTCTAACACAAACAAACGGCAAATATGTTAAATACCTGAACAGTGTGGGTGGGAGGGGGGGGGGGGAGTACCTAATAAACCTTGACAATAGACATTAAAAAAAAATTATTTTGCAATAAAAGTGAATAAAGGCTAGTAAATAAATCTGCCTTATAAATGGAAACAAATAGTTTTCATCTACAGTAACTGACTCTGGTCTTCCTCTATAGTAACTAACCCTAGTTTTCCTTTATAATAACTAATCCTAGTTTTCCTTTATAGTTACTAACCCTAGTTTTTCCTCTATAGTAACTAACCCTAGTTTTCCTTTATAGTAAATTATAGTAACTAACCCTAGTTTTTCCTCTATAGTTATTAACCATAGTTTTCCTTTATAGTAACTAACCCTAGTTTTTCCTCTATAGTAACAACCCTAGTTTTTCCTCTATAGTAACAAACCCTAGTTTCCCTCTATAGTAACTGACCATAGTTTTCCTCTATAGTAACTAACCCTTGTTTTCCTCTGTAGTAATTAACCCTAGTTTTTCCCTATAGTAACTAACCCTTGTTTTCCTCTGTAGTAACTAACCCTAGTTTTCGTCTATAGTAACCAACGCTAGCTTTCCTCTATAGTAACTAACCCTTGTTTTCTCTGTAGTAATTAACCCTAGTTTTTCCCTATAGTAACTAACCCTTGTTTTCCTCTGTAGTAACTAACCCTAGTTTTCGTCTATAGTAACCAACGCTAGCTTTCCTCTATAGTAACTAACCCTTGTTTTCTCTGTAGTAATTAACCCTAGTTTTCCCCTATAGTAACTAACCCTTGTTTTCCTCTGTAGTAACTAACCCCAGTTTTCCTCTATAGTAACCAACCCTAATTTTCCTCTATAGTAACTAACCCTTGTTTTTCTATGTAGTAATTAACCCTAGTTTTCCCCTATAGTAACTAACCCGTGTTTTCCTCTGTAGTAACTAATCCTAGTTTTCGTCTATAGTAACTAACCCTAGTTTGCGTTCCCAGATAACATAAGATTGATTCTCTTCCAACAACGTCACATGTCGGTTATAATATCAGCTAAACTTCCATGACTATCATGATATCTGTGAAAATGTTTCTTCTGACGATGCCTTGTCATTAATATGATCTGTCTTAGTTTAATACAAGTGAAGAAAGATTTCTCTTGTATTTCTTCGTGTGTGTTTTATTTTTATTTTTTTTTTTCTATTGTAATTGAAATATGGCTAATCGAGCCACGTTATTAAGAGAAATTAACTGGAACACTTAGCAACAACTGGAACACTTACTTAGCAACAACTGGAACACTTAGCAACAACTGGAACACTTGGCAACAACTGGAACACTTGGCAACAACTGGAACACTTAGCAACAACTGGAACACTTAGCAACAACTGGTACACTTAGCAACAACTGGAACACTTAGCAACAACTGGAACACTTAGCAACAACTGGAACACTTAGCAACAACTGGAACACTTGGCAACAACTGGAACACTTAGCAACAACTGGAACACTTAGCAACAACTGGAACATTTAGCTGAACTGGAACACTTAGCAACAACTGGAACACTTAGCAACAACTGGAACACTTAGCAACAACTGGAACACTTGGCAACAACTGGAACACTTAGCAACAACTGGAACACTTAGCAACAACTGGAACACTTAGCAACAACTGGAACACTTAGCAACAACTGGAACACTTAGCAACAACTGGAACACTTAGCAACAACTGGAACACATAGCAACAACTGGAACACTTAGCAACAACTGGAACACTTAGCAACAACTGGAACACTTAGCAACAACTGGAACACTTAGCAACAACTGGAACACTTGGCAACAACTGGAACACTTGACCGGAAACGGGCAAGGGCAAGACGAAAATATAAATACATCGACGGCTTGACCATATGGCATAATCCTGGGCAGTATAGTAGTCCTTATCAAAGACTGGCAATCATGTGAGAACAATGACTTCGCACGCGTAGCAACATGCCACATGATGATGATGACGACGAATGGTATGTTGGTGAGTTTTACTGCCATAACAATGGGCTGAGTTCAGTCTCCAGTCTCGTACAGTTGATCATCATCATCATGATCATCAATCATGATCATCAATCATCATCATCATCATCATCATCATCATCATCATCATCATCATCATCATCATCATCATCATCATCATCATCGTCATCGTCATCATCATCATCATCATCACCATCATCATCATCATCATCATCATCATCATCATCGTCGTCATCATCATCATAATTATCAACATCATTATCACCATCACCACCATCATCATCATCATCATCATCATCATCATCATCATCATCATCATGCCGATAGGCGTGGGCGGTCATGTTTTACCATCTCACACGATCACCAGAGTCGTAGATCAGCTCTGTGTTCTTGTCTCAAACATGCTACGTGGCCAAGCCATCCAGGTATTTACTTCTCTACCTTTCCCTTGTTCTTTTCCCCTCCACTTTGCCAGTTGTCACCAAGTTCTCCAAGTTAATTCTTCTCATATATGTCCAAATAATGTTGACTGCCTACGTCTAATTTCTCTAATCAGTTTACGGTTTTCATGTGTTTCTTGTAACACTTGGTCGTTGCCTTTTCTGTTTGTCCATGGTATTCTTTGCATTTTCCTCAGAACCCACATTTCCACAGCAATCAGATGTTTCTCAGCTTGTCTGTTCAATGTCCACGCTTCACATCCACAAAAAGTACAGGTTCTATGTAACACTTCTACACTCTTTTTATCGTTGCAAATGATATTTTTGTTCAGTATGTTTTCCATTTTTCATGATATTAAGAATGTTCCGTAAATTACCGGAGTAGGAAAGGCGTCGAAGAATGGTACTGGTCACTATACTTCATTATACAGTGACCTAGACTATGTTAAAGCCTAACATTTCAGACCCCATCCGCAGTATCAACCATACCACCACTTCTACCTTTAGTGAATTTAAAGTAGAAAAAATGCCTCATCAGACACTCCCGAGGTTACAGGTAGCCGAGTACCCGTTCCTATACCTGTGTTTGATAGCACTTTTGACGGCAAAATACCTCAATCAGTATAATCTAAATCAACGTCTCCGTCAGCTGGGTTGCTGGCAGATTAATATAATCAGTCACATCACAGCAGAGCTATCTCACAATCAGCGGGCGTGTTGATAACTTTCAATAGTGCAGTTTGCCCTGACGATAACACCCAACAATTGCAACTATCAAAGGAATATAAGTTTCACTGTGCAATAAGTTTCAAAGCTGCACTTTATTGTATCAACCGCATGCTTTGCTTTAGTTGAACTTGATTTAATTAACTGTTGTTCATTGAGCTAGTGAAGGAATAACACTGTGCACTGACAGTACGGAGGCAACATTTTAAATTCCAACAAAATGGGTCGGCGTAATGCCAGATGGTCCAATAATGTGCATGAGATTTTCTTAATAGGAGAACAGCTACGGTAAGTTTCCATGTTTATCATCACCACACTAGAGTAGGAGCAGCGGTAGCACAGTGGCTAGCAAGTTTGCCAGCCGCCCGGTGGTCATCCGTTCGAATCTCCATGCAGGCGGAATTTTACAGTTAACCTGGGATCCCAGGTCGACTCAGACTAAAAGAGGTACCAGGACATGTCATAGAGAAAGTAAAGGCGGCCGAAGTGATATAGACCACATGATCCGGTGAGTAGGGCGATGCGGTCACGTAGTGGCTAGACGTTCGCCCGCCGTATCGGTGGCCTTGGCTTCGATCCTAATCAGGGCGGCTCCGAATGTTTCCAAATTGATCAGGTCTTCCTGATCGATCCAGCCTTAAATGGGTAACAGGACATGTCCTGGAAAGTAAAGGCCTCCGGTTGATACTGACCATATTACTGACCGTTTGGTCTAAACAATTGTGAAGCTAACCCCATACGCCTTGGGTGTGTAAAAAGGGCCTTTACTTTTCACGTTTTGTTTAACCCAGGGAGCGCTGATCGGTGTATACAAATGTGGGCGGGGCTAGCATAAACATGTCCAGTACTCCTCTAGGCGTGTAGACGGATCCTTTACGTTGGTTACTGAATAATGATTGATTGATTGATCGAACGATTGATCTAGGAACCGACATCATAGCATTCGGGGCATTCCCATAGGCGCTCCGTCCCCACCTCAGCAGCCAACGAAGAGTTACTGAATAATGTGACCAGGTAGTCTAGTTTTTCAGCCTGATGACCCAGTTACTTGGGTTCAAATCCGCCTCAATGCACATACAGTAGTACCTCGGGTTACGAACTTAATTCGTTCCAGAACTCGATTCGTAACCTGAAACGTTCGTAACCGAAACGTTCTTAATCCGAAACGTTCGTAACCCGTAACACTGAAATCAATGAAATAGCGACAATCCGTTTCAAGATGAAAGAATCGTTCTTTTTTATTAACATCTGATCGTTTACCTGACAAAACGCAAAAAATACGCGTACTTCACGTATTAAATGAAGAGCAAGAAAACAGCCAAATAAATTAAATGTAAAATAAAAAAAAAGATTTAGTCTGTTTTCTTACCAAGAATATGATCATGGACAATTTGTCACTTTCTGTGCTATTCTGAATCATTAGATTCAGGAGTTTCTTGTCGCTGTTTCTTGGCAGCCGACTGGGAATCTTTCTACACCAAGAAACTATCAAAGGAAATTTGTCGCTTCCTTCGCTGGAGATTCTTTCTGAAGTGGGCCATCGCGTTAGCATTCATCAGGTTTACTGCTCTGTTAGCAACAAGTTTGTTTGGATGATGGTTCACAATGAAGTCTTCGAAGTCTGCCAACTTGCTTCTGCTTCTTTCTCGTTAAAACTTTCAGCCTCTCCATGCCTAATGGCACTATGAATGCCACTAAGCATTAAGGCCAATAAGCAGTCAAGCTGAAAAACAGCTGATGGCCGTGGAAATGTGGTTTCTGAGAAAAATACAAAGAATACCATGGACCAATGAACAAGTCCTTCAAGAAACAAAGGAAGATCGTAAACTGATAAGATTCATTAGACGTAGACAATCTAAATTTTTTGGGCATGTAATGAGAAGAAATGACTAGGAGAACTTGGTGACGACTGACAAGATCGAAGGGAAGAGACCAAGGGGAAGATAGAGAAGTAAATGCCTGGATGGCTTGGTCACATGGCATGGTCGAGACAGGAACACTGAGCTGATCCACGACTCTGGTGATCATGTGAGATGGCAGAACATGATCGCCCACGCTTATCGGCATGGCACATGATGGATGGATAGCCACTTCTATTTTTTCCAACCAGCCTCTGCTGACTTTAAAATCGTCAGTCTCAGCACTTGTACCAAGCAATTTCGACAATAAATCACCGTGCAACAGCTTCAACTTTTCACATATTATTGCCTCACTAACACTGTCTCCTGCAAGTTGCTTTTCATTGATCCAGATCAATAGAAGATTTTTAACTTTCTCTAAAATTTGAGGTCTTTTCTTCCGCAGCTTAGTTACGCCTTTAGCCACATCGACTGATCTGAGTAACTCTTTGTTCTGTATGATGGTGGAGATAGTTGATTTTGCCATGCTGTACTCATTAGCAATGTCACACACACGAACGCCATTTTCAAGTTTCATAATTATTTCCTTCTTTACCTCCACTGTTATACGTTTCTGCTTCCTAGCAATACCACTACCGTTCTTCGAACTCATAATTGATGGGGTTAACAAGGAAAATAATGAAAGAGATAAACTGAACACAGTGCCACTGCTAAGAAGTCTTTTACAGCTGTGTAGTAAGGCCAATAAAAGAGAGGCTGCATAAGCGTGAAAACCTAGACTACTAGGCTAGCGCTAAGCGTTGTTAGTACTGTGTGGCCTTCTTTTATACTGTACGCGATCGTTTGTCTCCAACATTAAACTCTCTCTCTCTCTCTCTCTCTCTCTCTCTCTCTCTCTCTCTCTCTCTCTCTCTCTCTCTCTCACACACACACACACTTTCGTTTGTAACCCAAGGCACTGTTCGTTACCCTAAACAAAAAAATTTCGAAGTTGTTGTTCGTAACCAGAATTGCTCGTGGCCTGAGGCGTTCGTAACCCGAGATACCACTGTATTACCGATAGCGGGCTCGTTGGTGTAATCATTAGGGTATTAGTGGATAATGGCATTTGTGCGGTCGGACAAGGGTCTCATGTCAGCTCCCGTCGTTCACCACGGGAGGGAGAGATGAGCAATCCATTCCCCCGGGCACTCAGGCCTGCAAATTGTGATGATCCTGACACTTCACATATCTACGGCAGATCACTGCTACGGCACGTCGTGTTTTTAGTGTTTAATGTATACCCAATATTTCATGACACAAGAGCGGGGGTCTTCTGTTGTATCTTTACCTTGTCTTGAGTAGTTGCTTACTCTAGTGTCACATAAACGTGGCGGGTTGCCTTCTATACAGCACTCTAACGTGTCTAATGCAGTGGTTCTCAGCCGATGGAGAATTCGCCCCCAGCGGGGAATTTTAGGGTTCGGGGAGGGGGGGGGGGAGATTAAGATTATTTCAAGATCGCATTATACAAGAACCGATTACTTGATATTGTTTTTCCCTCCATTCTTTACATTTCTATACTTCTCGCCCTTCTGAAATTCGTTTTATAACGTAAGTAGACCCGCAAATCACGTTTTATATAGACGTTAGACTTGTTCTAGTATGTGTTATTAAATTTAGCTTCCATTTTTACGTATACTGTGTAAGGGCAGGGGTGATTTATAAGGAGGAAATACGAAAGGTGAAGGGGTGACATTCTGAACATATGGTGAAGGGGTGCATGGGCCAAAAAAAAATTGTTGAGAACCACTGGTCTAATGTATTCTGGGTCTCATAAAAGTACCCACGGATACCAGTGCTTGTAATTATCATGTCCTCTGTGTTTTGCTAATGCCATGTCAGCCAAGAAGTTCTAGATTCCTGTTGTGAGAGACGGCACTGACAGACAGGCCTGGATCCCCAGAAATGTTGTGGGAAAGATACGATACTGTTGGGACGGCCACGAATCCTATATAATTTGCGGGAACAATTCGAGAGGTGGAGATCCCTAAAATGGTTAGGAACTAGTTGAGGAGCAAAGCCATGGGCTTGGCCCGTAAAAGTAACGGAGAAGGAATAGAAAGGTTGATGACTGAGGAGATGAAGTTACTGGTATATATGGGAGGTACTGATAAGTGCTGATGTGACCTAGTAACGAATTATTGAAATGGTGAACTGGAAAAACGATTGATTTCACTATCATTGCTCGGGCTAAATAATTAATTTTGATAAACATGTTATAATAATAGCTGTCATGATTTGCCATTTTACCGTCTATTTTCACACAGGATCCGTGGGTTATTACATAATCTATATTGTATATAGCTGTCTCATTTCAAAAGTTATTGACTACTGATCCTCACTGTAGGATCGTATTTACTGAGTTCATGAATTCTGGCCAGACATACTATCCGCATCCGTTTACTCTGTATACCAAAACTGCAACACACTCCATGCGGAGCAGTGCCCCGCCGAACTTGTGGTATTTGATAATCCTCCGCTTAAAGCTGTAACATAAATCACCTAGCCAACTGCTAGGATAACCGCCTCGCCGTAAGAGAATCCCTGCTACAATGCTGGGATAACTGTGGCCTCCCCGTCATATGATCCCTGTTATACTGCTAGGATAACTGACCTCCCCGTCATTTAGGTCTGGAAAACCTCCGGTGCGCCTGCGCCATTCTTTCTAACGTTTTGTTGTTCGTCCGTGTTATGTTACCTATTTTGTTGTATAGTATTTACGTCTCTCTGGTAGTACGCTATTTCACCCGAGAGTATGAACAAATGCCTGAAGAGGTCAAATATCGCAGCTCTGCTGTAAACAGGCGCAAGTCAGTTACGACCGAAACAAACATTCCGGGCGAGCGAAGAAGAAGAACAAGAAGTATCCCGTTTCCGGGTCAAAATTAATTAATGCATCCACAAATAGAAGGCGCATATTTTACTGCACGTGACGTTTTGGCGGGATGATAAAAACGTTAGCACCCTTTATAAGTTTGTTTAGACTGTTTTGCCGCATAAACTGATGAACAGCTACTTTATTGATTGTATTATCATGTATTCACCTCAGTGTGTTCTCCACAGAAAACAGATTCACGAGCAAGGTCTAGTGAAAGACAGACGACATCATCTGCGAAAACACAAGAAATGCTTCATTGGACGCGACGTCGTTGATTGGCTGCTGAAGATGCACCATGTGCAATCACGTGACGAAGCTCTGAATGCCATGCAAATTTTGAAGCAACACGGGATGTTTAACCACGGTAGGTTTCGTGTCTACGGAGGCAGGATTACGCCACCCCTGCTCTGTTCTATTCTGTGCTGGTTATTATCGTTGCACCCAGTCGTGTCTGTAGGTGCTCTCATCATTCTGTGTATATCCCCCACCATGCAGCGATTAACTGCAATACCACGTTATTTGACGAACCCACGCTAGTGCCTGATGCGCTGCTTGTTTTGCCCACTCCAATCTTGAGTCTTTATCCCTGTTGACGCAGTTGAAGTTTGACTCTTACAGAACGCTCTCATATATCATTACGCTTTAGAACAATCACTCGTGCTGGCGAATATTCGGAAATTGTTAGTCTTCTTGGACTCAGAGGCTCTGAAATTCATATTGCACGCCCTTCATGGCAGGTTGCAATTGCACTAGAAACTTAATCCCGAATCCAGTGGAACATCCAGCTTTTCCCAGTCAGATGTCTTAATAGAATACTGGATTTCTAGTCCCGGCAAGGATCTATCACAGGGTATATACCGATCTTAGCCTGTGTGTCTCGTGGTCACTGCTCATCGACAAGCGGAATGTATTCTCTCTAGCCCTTCTATAGGCCGCTGGGCACCACTAGAAGCGGTACAAATAACGGGGTGATAGTTCTTGTTCTATTTTACAGTTTTGATGTCAGAATTGAGCCGGTTCCGTGGCGAAGGTTTTACGGAAGCAGTTGGTAATCCCACATACCGCGTCCGAAACACAGCAGTGGGCGATTTAACAGCCGAACGCCTTGCTTTGGTTGTTTTACGAAATGGTATAGGTGCCGGTCGTTCAGACAGCAATGACAGACTACTGAAGGTAAACTTGCCAAGAGATCGCAAACAGCCAAATAAAAAGGAAAAAAATAAAAAAAAAATGTTGAGGTTGACTGCGATGCCTGTAAATGTTATGCAACTAACTTGCTATGTCAGAATTACAGCTTCTACTGGTCAGCAAGAGTTGCATCTCTTATTCATGTTCAGGTGGGCAGATGAAGTTGCTCAGACAATCCTTGGCTCAGACAATCCTCGGTCGCGGTTACTTCCGAGAGCATCTCCTGCTACCTAATGTACGCTTCCCATGCTGGTTGCAAGCATTTGGTGCATTGGTTCGATATACACACGGAAAGCTCAGCAAGACAGATGAGAACACGTTAACTGCGACGTTCTGTAAAGATTATGTAACTAACGTTTCTCATTTAACTCACAGATAAATGCTAGACTGTGACAAACACCCCTCCTCTAACATGATGATGTATGTTCACAAATAATAATCATTACTTTAAGGGGGCTGCGTGGTCTCGAGGTATGGTGTTCGCCTCGAGTGCTGGAGGTCCCGGGTTCAAGCCCCGGTGATGCCGGGATTTTTTTCTCGTGGACTTCTAGTAATAAATTTCCCCTGGTCTCTGGGTAGTGAGATCGGACGCCCGTGTGTATTGTTGCGCATGTAAAAAATCCCTTGGCAGTTGGAAATCGAAAAAGAGTAGCCTAACGGCACTGCCCGGACAAAATTTCGAGTTAAAAATCTACCCAAAGTATTTAAGGATCCTCGGCGGTGCTACGGAGTTCGTGCACTGAACTGAGTTTCTCCAGACTCAGGTTTGAGTTAGGAGGAGAACGGAGCACTTATGGGTTGCACCCGTCTGCCTTGATGTTGATCCATCTACTAAACTAAAACTAAACTAAACTAATCATTACTTTGTCAGGATATCTTGCACCCATCTTTGCAGTCATTGTTTTGGGAATGAGATGTAGATCAGGTACGTTTTTCAGCAAATATCAGAGCGATATTCGCTATATCGTTCGTCTCGTCCTATAAATACAATATGTCCGTCTCAGACAGCTGGAAGTGGAATAGGGGCATTTAATGGTCTTCGTCATAATTTTACAGATTTATAGAAATTAGCAGGTTTACAGTGAGTCTTACATTACATTGTAATATTACATTATTTGTAATGGTGCACTTAAAAAGTAGTCATCCTCGGTCTATTTCCTCACAGAATTGACTAAATTTCAAGCAACCCACTTCTGTGGTACTTGTAAAATCACCATACCCCCCCCCCCCCCGTCTCCTTCAGCAAAAGACGCATGTTACAGATGCACAGTGCTCCTGTAACAAACACATTTCAAATCCAACCTTTCTTAGCCATTTCGCATCAGAACCACAATTAAATCCATATTCAACTATTGTTAAACAGACTGTAACGTAAAGTGTTGTGCCTGCACTCAGCAATCAGTTGTGGGTAGTCTTCAGAACCCCGCTCGCTTGTCCACCGTTGAATCTATAACTATCAGCGAGGATTCATTCGCTTGTTGCTATGCACTACAACGTGACACCGAGAGTTACAAGTTAGTTGCATATCCTTTACAGGACGTAGCAGTCAACTCCGGCATTATATGACTGTTTGTGATTCCTGGGCGAATTTACGTTCAGTAGTTTGCCATTTTTTGGACATGTTATGAGAAGAAGTAAATTGGAGAACTTGGTGACAACTGGCAAGATCGAGGGGAAGAGAATAAGGAGAAGACAGAGAAGTAAATACCTGGATGGCTTTACCACGTGGCACAGTAGAGACAAGAACACTGAGCTGATCCACGACTCTGATGATCGAGTGAAATTGCGAATCATGACCGCCCACGCTTACCGGCATGGCACATGATGGATGAGAGTTTGTCATTGCTGTCTGAACGACCGGCACTCATATCATTGTATGGAAACCAAAACAAGGCGGTCTGCTGCCAAATTTCCTGCAGCTGTGTTTCGATCGCGGTATGCAGAATTACGAACTGCATTCGTTACCCCTTCGCCACGGAGCCCGTGAAACGGAGGATAGACCGGTTAATTCCTGGCAATAAAGACATGCCTGTACCTGCCACCAA
>OY992893.1:55943461-55980961 GCA_963921405.1 Cepaea hortensis | reverse complement strand
TATTAAGAAGGTTAAGGTTGTCGCACAGTAAATACTTGCGCCGGAGTGTGAAATGGTTAACAGTTAACTGCATAACCTTTACAGGTCGTCGCAATCAACCCAAGCATTATTTTGGCTGTTTGTGATTTCTTAGCAAATTTACATTCAGTAGTTTGCCATTGCTTTCTGAACAACCGGCAGTCATACCATTTTATAAAAATCAACACAAGGCTGCCAACTCGCCAGCAGCTGTGTTTCGACCGCGATATACAGGATTACGAACTGAGTTCGTAACCCCTTTGCCACATAACAAGTGGGAGGTTTTCATATTCTAGTTATCATCTTCAACAGCCAGCGAAGACTCCTAATACTAGTGGCACTACTAGCATCTGATTGCGTGTCCGTCTAGCCCTTCCTCGGAGTACTGAGTGTTTGTGGCACTGTTCTCTCTACGCTGTGATGATTTATATGTACACATGATTCCTGAGTCTGTAGGTCGGGGTGTGGGTCGGTGGGTTCGTGACTGTGTATGTGCGTATGTGCGTGCACATGGAACGGTGATTGCGAAATGCCAGAAAAATCAGCCAGTGTATTAATTTTTTTTTAATAGATACTAAAAAATAAGTTTTGCATATCCTTTACAGGACATCGCTGTCAACATCAGCATCTTTCAGCTGATTGTTGATTTCTTGGCAAGATTACGCTCAGTAGTTTGCCATTGCTTTCTGAGCGACCGGCTCCATACTCTCATGAGTCACTGGCGCGACTCGAACCGCTTCCAATTCGCGTGTGCTCACGTCAACCACGAGAGTATTCAGGGTTACAGAGAAAGCTGCTAACACCTCGGCCAGGGAGACCGACTAATAGATACTACATTAGTAATATTTCAATGGAGAAAAAAAAAAACAATTCACAGAAAACATCTGAAGAAATCAATCAGGGGATTTATGGTATCATGGGCAAAGTATTACAATGAGAAATTAACAGAAAACCTCTGAAATAATCAGTCACTGGATCGATGGTATGATAGCGACCACGTCTCCTGTTCTGTGCTGATACCTAAGTCCAGCACAGTCAGGGCTATAAGAGCCTGCAGAGCAAGGTCAAGGGTCATAGACTAAGACGAGGCAGGTCCGGGAGAGCACAGGTAGAAACATCTATACGTCAAGTGTGTGATCTAGAGACCATCAATCGTGAAAAAAAGTGAGTTGAAGTACCGGAAAACATGACGGACTGGCACAATGTACGAGTAATTGTAGTAACACTGGGTCGTGAGTGCAGAGAATGGGCAGCGGGCCGCACAGGGTTTGAGGTGCATCAACTGATCCAGAGTAACAAACATCTAGCAGGGACTGCACCTCTTGGTGGTAGATTACTTATGGAGAAGGGGGAGGTGGTTGTGCGCCTGCGGGACCAGGTGGAGAAGGTGGAGGAAAAAGATTGAGAACCCGTATGTGGAAAGGATGATTTAGTGGGGGATTGGTAGGGATTCTGGTAGAATCTTAAAATTGAGAGGGAAAATCAGGAGAACTTTCAATCAGATAGCGGTGGGAACGATTAGTAGTGTGACTCTTCGCTGGCTGTTGAACAAGGGGACGGAGCGTGTATGGGAATGTCCTGAGTGCAGTGAGGTCAGTTCTTAGCTAAACTCAACTCAATAGGTAAAGTATTACAATGGGAGATTTTGAACAGAAAACCTCTGCAGAAATCAATCAGTGGATTGATGCTACAATAGAAAGAGTATTACAAGCAGGGAAGCGTCTGTGGCGATAAAGTATCGCACTAACACTATCATAGATAGGCTATATCTAATAGGCCCTAACTCACTAGGTATTTATTTAACATATCACGACCGAGGTCTCCACATATCCTTATTTTGTCCATACGACCTGCGTAAATCACATCGCCATACCTCAACAACGACACAGTGTCTCGCCATTCATTATAATTATGTTACTAGCTTGTTTACATTACTTTAACCGATTGCGTGTGTCTTGTATACAAGACAATGTACGGAGTAGTGAAATATTACTTCAGTGAAGAATCAATGAATATTCAGTGATGATAACGAATACTCTTCCCCCCCCCCCCCCCCCCCCGCTTGGAAAAGAATATAAATTATTTGCCGACCTTCGGTAACAACAATGCCCTGGTTTTAAAAATATGCTGCCATAAACACTGATAACTAGGTAGGTCACTATCAACTAATCACAGGAATGTGCGACAATAGCGTGTAAAGTTTCCTTATGTAGATCAATATCAACCAATCACATGAAGTGTGCGACAAGGATGTATACAGTTTCCTTATGTATCGAAAATAAACCGGCGCTGTATTAAAGGATTAGAAATGCAATTTATAACCCCGCACACCGCGTTCGAAACCCAGCTGTGGACGATTTGTAAGCAGACCAAATTTGCACTGGTTTTCATGCCACGGTATGAGTGCCGGTAGTTCAGAACGCAATGGCAAACTACTGAACGTTATCTTGCCAAGAAATCACAAACAACTCAAGATTGCTTGGGTCGACTGCAACGTCCTGTGAAGGATATTCAGTTAACTTAAATAGTGAAAAAATATGAGAAATTCGGAATTCGCAAGAGGCCATAACATCAGGAGTATAAGATATGCAAATGATATAGTATTGGTTACAGAGAATGAACAGGATCTGTAGCCTTCAGTAGATGACGATGGTTTTCACAGAGAGCAACTAGGGTTAGAATTAAATTTCAAGGAAACACAAATTATTATCATCTCCAGGCAGAAAGAAATATCGCAATGTAACATCTAGCAAATAGAAACATTCTTAATCAAACGAACAATTGCAAATAACTTGAATCAGCCATAACATTTGACAGAAGATTCATGTGAAGACTGGAACACGAATCGCCGCGGCAAAAGTACCTTTTTGCACGGCAGAAAACATACGTTGTCGGTTGTATTGAGAAAAAGAAAACATTTCAAAGTGCTCTCATAAGACTACACTGTTCTATGCATGTGAGACCTCGACAACAAGTAGACAAGTAGAGAAACATGTGATGACAGCAGAAATGTGATTTCTGAGAAAAATCCAAAGAATACCAAGGACGCACAGAACACGAATGGGGCTATCCTACAAGAAATAGATTATGTTTTTCGTTCGATCACTTCGAACGTTAAGAGTAGTCCATATTCCATACTTGTTCTACTGCTTCTAGTGCACTAGCCTGATATTTTCGTGTGGATTAGCTTTCCCTATTACCAGTGTCCCTAGCTATCAGACAAACCCACCCCGACTTCAGAGGCAAGAGAGTGTATTCAAAGTTATATAGTACAAACAAAAGCCTAATCTCGTCTTGCAATTTCCTGAAACAAATTCATTATCGTCAGTACTAGTAACATACACCCACCATAATCCCCCCACATCCGGTCTGAGATCACGAACCCCAGTATGGCTGCATCATGTGACATGACAAATAAACAAGGCGATTGCCTTCCTGCCCGTGAGATCAACAACAATTTAAGTGGTATACATAATTTAAATACGGATATAGAGATACATCTTGGAGCAGGCGGGGATCAATAATGAGAGAAATTATAATACAAGTAGATTGATGGCGCTATGCAATCAACACAACCCATTTATAACAAACACATTTTTTAAACACAAAGACTCACAAAAATACACCTGGTACAAATGGAGCGATCTAGTCATCAAAAGCTAAACTGATATTATATTAACAAGAAATAACAGAAAGAGAACTATATTAGACGCAAGGACAGTACCCAACTTAAGCGAAAACAAAGACTACAAAGCAGTTATTACCACAATAAGAACCACCAGAAGAAGAAAGTAAAGATCAGGCAAAAACATACCATGGGAATTAGTTAACTTAAAAAGTCTGAAAGACGAGACAGTGAGAGAAAATTATGAGAAAAAATTAAATGAAATCTTTGACAAACTACCTAACGAAAGAAAAACAGTGGTAGAAGAATGGGAGATGTTCAAATCAAGTATTTTACACAGCAAAAATAACAAGAGGAACCACGAAATAACGCAAAACATGGATAAAGAAAATAACAAGTATATGGAACGCAAATTTGGTGAAAAGCAAACAGGATCGTGATTACATCGAATATAGAATAGCAAGAAGACACGCGAATAGAATAATAAAGATAGAAAAAACAAAAATACTGGAATTGATATGGAGAAGCCCTAAATAAAAACTACAAGGATGCAACGAGAAACTTCTACCCCCCCCCCCCCCCTTCCCCCCCCCCCCCCAAAAAAAAATGAGAACCAGAGCAGACCCCTTTAACACAACTTATATAATTAATAGCGAAAAAGGAGAACCGATATATGAACTAAATCAAACCCTAACAAGATGAAGGCAGTATTTCGAACAACTTCTCAACATTCAATCAGATACCACAAGAATCCAAGAAACCGACACAGACGCTATCGAAGAACTAGAACCAGACATACTGAAAGAAGAAATGAGAGAAGCCATCAGATTAGTCCCATTGAATAAATCTCCGGGACAAGACGAAATACCAAGTGAACTTATTAAAACAGCAAGAGAAGTAGAAACTCATGGCTACATTGACTTTTTAACTATGTTTGTGTAGAACAACAGACACAACGAGACTGGGGAAGCGCTATAATTATCACAGTTTGGAAAAGCAAAGGCAGTAAAGTAGACCGCACACAATACAGAGACATTTTCCCTTTGAGTCATACTGGAAAACTATATTGCAAAATTCTCGAGAAAAGACTATGACTTACAATAGAACCCAGCTAAGCAAAGCGCAACTTGGATTCAAAGGATGCACAGATGCCATATTTGCTCTAAGACAACTTATAGAAAAATCAATCGAATTTAATGACATACTTTATTTAGCCTTTGTCGACCAAGAAAAGGTCCTTGATCGAGTAGAAAGAAAAAAGCTGTTGGAAATTCTTAAAGGATATGGAGTCGGATACATCATTTATTGACTACACATAGGCTTTCGATAAAATAAGCCATGTCAACATTATGAAGATGATTGCAGATCTACAAATTGATCGGAAAGACCTTAGACATTCAAAACATATTGGAAACAAAAGCTGCCATACAGATTGATAACGAAGTAGGTCAATATCAGCCTATTAAGAGAGATGTGAGAAGGGATGTGCAATGTCTCAAGATTTTTTCCACGTACAGTGAACATATTTTCAGAAATGTTGAAGATATGATAGGAATCATCATTGGGGGACATAACATAAACAACATTAGATATGCGGATGATACAATATTGATTGCAGGCAATGAACATGATCTGCAACATTTAGTAGATGCGTTTGTTGTACACAGTGAACAACTAGGGTTATAAATAAATTATAAGGAGACATAGATTATGGTCGCCAATAGGAAGAGAGAAATACTACAATGTAATATACAAATAAGTGGAAATATTCATAAAAACTGAATCGGCACAACTATCTCGGAACAGTCATAAATTACATTTGATGGCAGGTGCATAGGGAAATAAAAAATAGAACGAGAGCCGCTACGGCGGAGGTAGCCTCTTGCAAAATGGAAAACATTCCGATCAATAAAAAATATTAATTGCAGCGAGAAAAAGAGTGGTAAAGTGCTACATAGAATCTGCACTTTTGTATGGATGTGAAACGTGGATAATCAGCAGACAAGCTGAAAAACACCCACTAGCTGTGGAAATGTGGTTTCTGAGGAAAATGCAAAGAACAAACAAGGACAGACAGAAACATCAATGAGTATTTCCTACAAGAAATAAATGAAAACCGTAAACTGATTAGAGAATTTAGCCATCGACAGTCAACATATTTTGGATACGTTTTGACAAGAAATAAATTAGAGAACTTGGTAACAACTGGCAAGATTGAAGGGAAAAGAACAAAGAGAAGGCAGAGAAGTAAATGCCTGTATGGCTTGGCGACGTGGTATGGTCGAGATGAGAACACAGAGATGATTCAGCACTGAGATGATCGTGTGAGATGACGAAACATGATCGCCCACGCTTATCGGCATGGCACAGAATGATGATATTGGTGAGAAACATATTTGGCATAAGGCACATTGGGAATATGGCATTTTATAAAGCATATTGGGCATAAAGCATATTGTGTATAAGGCATATTGGGCATAAGGCATATTGGGCATAAAGCATATTGGGCATAAGGGATATTGGGCATAAAGCATATTGGGCATAAGGCATATTGGGCATAAAGCATATTGGCCATAAGGCACATTGGGCATAAAGCATATTGGGCATAAGGTACATTGGACATAGAGCATGTTGGGCATAAGGTATAATGGGCATAAGGCACATTGGACATAAGGCATATTGGGCATACATATATTGTGCATAAAGCATATTGGGCAGAAAGCATACTGGGCATAAAGCATATTGGGCATATGGCACATTGGGCATATGTCACACTGGGTATATTGTACATTGGGCATACATATATTGTGCATAAGGAATAATGGGCATATTGTTTGTATGATACTGGAGGGGTGATGTGGTCAACATCAGACCTTTACTTCCCAAAACATTTCCAGGTACCCATTGTAAGATGAGTGGGTCTGGCAGCCCAGGTTACATAGAAACATCCGCTTCCATGCAGATTCGATCTCATGAAATAATGAACTCATGAACAGGCCTAAATGTGATACTATCAAATTTAGTGGGAAGTAAAAGCGGATGGCATGATATTGACCACCTGACGCCAGTTGCCCGTTGGTCTATACAAATATTGACCACGTCACGCCAGGGTGCCCTTTGGTCTATACAAATATTGACCACACCACGCCAGGGTGCCCATTGGTCTATACAATATTGACCACAACACGCCAGGCTGCCCATTGGTCTATACAAATATTGACCACATCACGCCAGGGTGCCGATTGGTTTATACAAATATTGACCGGATCATCATCATCATCATCATCATAAATCATCATCATCATCATCACCACCATCATCACCATCGCCATCATGATCATCACTATTGTCATCATCATCATCGCAATCATCACCATCATCATCATCACAATTATCATAATCATCATCATCATCATCACAGTAATTATCATTACTATAGTTGTCATTATCGCAATCATTGTCACATTATCAGTATCGTAATAATCGTCATCATCATCATCAAAGTCGTCATCATCATCATTGTCATCTTCACAATCATCGTCCTCACCACAATCGTCATCATCATCATCATTATCATCATCGCCATTAACTGCATTCTTAGCATTGAAAGTCAGCTGTATTGCGTGTCCATCACGCACTGCAACGTGTCTTAACAGTGCTCTTATGTGTCGATCCATATCTTGCTGTAGCCTATCCACATATAACACGATCTTCCAAACGTACGATCCCCCGGTGCATCCTATAATTGACGAGAAAGAGACCTGACACCCGAACCTCATTATATCGTGACCTACAATGTGTGAAAGCCTAAAGTGTCACACTCTAAAGCAGTGTTTCCTAACCTTTTTTGTGCTATGCCCCACCTAAGCCTTTCTAAAATTCTTATGCCCCCCCCCCCCAACATATACATTATTTAAATATTGAGCACAACCCACTACTGGCAACGCCGATTGCATTCCGGCACGAACCTAAGGCCTATCCACGACGAGTATAGTGCTTCCATGACGTGGATAGGCCTTAGGTTCGTGCCGGAATGCAATCGGCGTTGCCAGTAGTGGGTTGTGCTCAATATTTAAATTTCAAATCCCGAAACAACCAAATAATCAATATACATTATTTTTAATATTCAAAAATTGAAATGTTCACTAAAGAAACTTGAATTTTTTTTTTTTTTTAGAAGGGTTCACAGTTCCCAGATGGGCCAGACCCCCCCCCCCCCCGGCCCCGCGTCCCTGTGTGTCGGTTGCGTTGGGTGAAATTTTTTTTTTTGGGGGGGGGGGGGGAGGGGGTTGGTGGTTACCCCAGACAAGCTGGTTCCCCCGCCTCCCCCTTTTTTAGTGTGGACCCTTAGTCTCACTGTGAGCTATTGCCTACAGTGGTCCACCAGGCCCACATCTAAGGTGAAGATATGTGATGGGTTTTTATTTGATCATCCCGGCCCCCGACCAGACTAGGTGCACTACTGGGGGGAGAGCAGCAAATGCACCCGATCCTAGCCAAAGGATCGATAAGTTTTAGGAAGAAATCACTAGGAAATTATTGAGCAAACACAGTAAGTAAATTTTCAAAACATATAATGGAGAACTGAAATTCAAGTACAAAATAATTTTAATGAATGATTATTCTATATTATTTTAATTATTAGTAATTATTTTCATTTAGTGAGATCCTTGCGCGTGATGCTTGCTGCAAAGAGATTTTATGTCAGGTTCCAATTTAGTTAACTTCAGTCGCAAGTCTCCCCGTTTTGTTATATCCAGCCGATTTCTTCCATTTTCGAATTGCCCCCCTTAACAATCGAATTGCCCCCCTGTGGGGCGTGGGCCCCACGTTGGGAAACACTGCTCTAAAGGCAGTATAGAAGGAAAATAGCCATCCTGAGAAAGCTAAGTGGAACCACATGGGGAGCCAGTGGGAAAATACTTAGCAAAGTATATCAACAGAGCATACGACCACACCTGGAATACGGGTCAACTGCATGGTATTCGGCAGCAAAAACCACACTACAAGAGCTGGACAAAGTGCAAAATCAAGCACTTAGAGTCACCACAGGAGGGATGAGATCAACCCCTATAGTGGAAATGGAGAAGATGGGGAGGACACAAGCACTGAGTGAGCGCAGAGATACGAAAACGCTAATACAAGCAGAAAAGTTCCTCAGCTTACCAGGCCACCCTATGAAGAACAGATTTGAAAACCTAGCTATGGGGCGGTTGAAAAGAAGTAGTTTTATCCACCAGGCCAAACGACTCTGCAGAGAAACCACCGATCTGCCCACAGTTGGTATCCCCCTAACAACTATTCCAGAGCGAACTCCATGGAAAGATGAGCATAGACTATCATTACAAATCCAGACAAAAGTGAGAGGAATATTTGACAAGGAAGATCAGAACAGTGTGCAGCGCAGAACAGCCACTCTCAGCTTCCTTGATGAAGAATACCCACAGGACCTCTGGATCCGAGTCTACACAGATGGGTCAGCACAAAATGCTGTTCGAAATGGAGGAGCGGGATTGTACATAGAATACCCAAATAATACCAGGGACACAGCTAGAGTACCGACAGGAAAGTACTGCCATAACTACGATGCTGAAATTGAGGCAATCAAGATAGCAACAGAGAAATTACTAAATACCAGCAATGGTACACAACCTGTTGTGCAATTGACAGATGCAAAATCAGTACTCGAGGCGCTCCTGTCTGGGAAATTACCAGTACTAAGGACACTACGTTCTGAACTTAGCAGTCAGCATAAGGTCACCATACAGTGGATACCATCCCACTGTGGAGTACCCGGGAACGACAGAGCTGATCAATTGGCTAAGAAAGGAGCCAAAGAAGAACAGCCTGATGTGCCTGTAACATACCACCAAAAGAAAAGAATGATCAAATCAGTCAGAAAGCCACCAAAACCTGCTCAAGATGACTACCACATTATGGATAGACCAGAACAAGTCATTATTCTGCGCTTCAGAACAGGACACAATAGATTACGCAACCACATGTATACAAAATTCAAGATTGGTGAAACAGCCATGTGTACATGTGGATTGGCGTCGCAGACAGCAGAGCACATACTCCAAGACTGCCCAAAATATAACATATCTAGGCAAACCTTCTGGCCTAGAGAGACGACAGTGGAAGATAAACTCTATGGACCGCTGTGTGAACTGAAAAAGACAGTTCAATTCATACAAGAGACAGCACTGCAGTTATAGACATATTTCAAGCAAACGAAAGAAGAAGAAAAAAATAAAGGCAGTATGTGCTTGGGACTACTTCTACATCCATGGGTGCGGTGCTGCGTCTCCTTACATAGCTGGAGTACTTTAATTCTTTGACCTAAATACCACACACACACGCTCGAACCTACACACCCACACAAGCGCTCGTACACACACAGACACACACACACACACACACAGACACACACACACACACACACACACACACACACATATATAATGCACGAATCCTGTTGGCTGTGGAGATGTGGTTTCTGAGGAAAATGCAAAGAATACCATGGACAGACAGAAGAACCAATGAAAAAGTCGTTCAAAAAAGCAAATGAAGATCGTAAACTAATTAGAGACATTAGACGTAGACGGTCAAGATTTTTTGGACATGTTATGAGAAGAAATTAATTAGAGAACTTGGTGACAACAGGCAAGATCGAAGGAAAGAGACTAAGGGGAAGACCGAGAAGTAAATACCTGGATGGCTTGGCCCCGTGGCATGGTTGAGACGGAAACATGGAGCTGACCCACGACTCTGGTGATCGAGTGAGATAGCAAAACATGACCGGCCACGCTTATCGGCATGGCACATGATGGATGGATGGAATCATTGTGAACTCACACACGATCCCCGAAATCTTGACGTAAATGACAGTAGGCGAATACACTAACAGCTCAATTACAGACCAGTTCTTTTCTTCTATTTCTCGATACAGATTGAAGGACAGCAATGAAGACGTGATGCAGGAGTTCTATCTCAAAGGTTCTCTCTATCCTCAAGCGTTTCTGGGCTGTGATTTGGTGGACTTCATCCTGGTATCCGAGGGCCACGAGAACCGAGACGAAGTCATTTCTAGACTCCGAGACTTGCTGGAGAGGGATATCATTAAACATGGTGGGCATCTTGCTATCCATGTGATGTAGAAAGAACTTGATTTAGTTGCTCGAACATTAGAAGGTATTCTCGTGACATATTGCCGGTGGGTATGACTTGTTAACGCGATTTTATACCAGTCGTCAGTCGTTGAATGATGTGGTCAGTATAACGCATTTACTTCCCAGAAAGGTCCACGTAGCCATTTTAGACTGCATCGACGTGGAAACTCAAGGTGGTGAAATCAAATGCTGTTACATGTTGTTTGTCCATCAAGAATGATGATGACCATTCATTTCATCAATTGGAGTTGAAAGTATGGAGCTGTGAGTTCTAAAATGGCTGATAAGGTCTATTTTGGCTCGAAATGTTCTTTGACAATGTGGGCAAAGAATGTTTTACGTTCCAGGAGGAGGATCTCCTGCGGTGGTTTTCTGTCCAGCCTTTTCTTCACAGCTCTTACAGTCCTGTTTGCTTCACAGGTGACAACACCCTTGCGTAATAATGTATGCCACGAATTTCGGTCTTTGGCAGCAGTCATGATAAATTCCAAAAGCGTTTAATGAGATCTTCAGGGTGTCTTTAAAGCGTTTCCTCTGGCCGCACTGGGAGCGTTTACCACAACGCAGCTCACCGTAAACAAATGTGTTCAGGGAGCCTGTGATCTGGCATGCGAGTCAAGTGATCAGCTCAGCGAATCTGATTCTTCATTAGTAGAGCGTGGATACTGGGCATGGACGCTCTTTATAGAACTTCAGTGTCTGGGATCTTGTCTAGCCATTTAACCTTCAATAGCTTCCTAAGGCAGACTGTGTGGAAGTGATTCAATTCCCTAGAGTGTCGTTGGTAAACAGTCCAGGTTTCACAAGCATACAACAGTGTAGATAATACAAATGCTTTGTAGACTTTCAGCTTTGTTTGCAGGCTTATTCCATTTCTGTCCCATTGTCAGCGTCTTGCATGCACGCAGGTGTTCAAATCCTTCATACGCACTCAAGAACACAATCAGTCATACGTATGGTATACATATTTTAATTCAGGAGAATCTGATCATTGTCACAATATACACTCAAGGCGGTGAAATCATTATGTACAGAATGCCGCCTTACAAACACTTATGGCACTCAGCCAACTACACAAGCCCTACACACAATTGCTCGCTATCTTCAACTAGCACTCCTGCAAAAGTAATACACTCGCTCCAGAACACACAACGATCCTTCCTCTAAACTGTCGGAGTCCCGTCTGACGTTTTCAAACTGGTCAGTTCGTCTCGTGGTACTGGACCACGTGTCTCTCGTGACAACTCGGGCTGTCTCAACAGTCACGTAGTGTATTAGTCCTCCCGTGTTGTGTTGGGTTGTTCGTTGTAATGCCGTCTGGTCAGTTCAGGACAGCATCCCGTGAACTTATGTCCCCTTATATCACTAGGTCTTGTCCTGTCGGTGTCCTGTCTATGACATCTCCGTGTCCCCACCGATGTTCTGTCTCTAATCTCTCTACCGTCCTGCAGATGCCCTGTCTTATGACATCTATGTGCCCTTACCCATGTCCTGTCTATCGTCATCTCTGTAGTCCTTGACTCTATTCTGTCCCTTGGCCTCTCTATGTCCTGTCCTTATTCCCCCAACACTCTGGCACCCATACATTATTGTACAGTCAGCCAAAGGTTGCGCTGGCCTTGGAGATTTTTGCATTCACTTCGTCATCACTCGTGGCAGCTTGTGACAAAATGCTGCCAAGAGAGGGGAACTTGTCCACAACACTTAGTCTATGACCATTCACTTTGATATTCGGCACGGCGTGATTAATCTCTGGAACTGGCTGATACATAACTACAGTCTTCTCCAAGTTGATATTGAGCCCAAAGTTGGCACAGGCATATGAGTAAGCTGAAACATTGTGTTGCATGTCTGCCAAGACAACAGATAACAGCTACGGAAGAGATTCGAACAAATAACCACCGTGTCGGTAGGAAAGCGTGCTAGCCACTCCTCGACCGCAGTTCTCGTATATGCACATGTTGCTGGACCAATTAGCAGGTAGTGACCACAGACCAATCAAGCTTGAAATGAATATGGAGTATGTTCCACAGGAGCAAAAGCCCTTGCCCCGCTGGAATTACAAACGAGCAGATTGGGACAGATTTGCCATACTAACAGACAAATATTGTGAAAACATAAATACACGATATGGCAACATAAAGCAAATGGTGGAAAGTCTAAACAGAGCGATAATACAGGCAGCCACTGAGTCCATTCCTAGAGGAGCGAGGAAAAATTACAAACCATACTGGACTGAAGAACTACAAAGTTTGGAGGACAAAGTTGAAGATGCCAGGAAGACAGCAGAGAGAGAACAAACAATTGAAGCGAACATCTCTCTCAAAGCCATCTCAGCAAAATATAAAAGAACAGTAAATCAAACAACAAGAGATTGTTGGAGGGAAAAAACAGAAAACCTGAATTTTGACAGGGATGGAAACAAACTATGGAAACTAGTGAAAGCCATGAACAATGAAGGACCTAGAAACAAACAAATAACAATTAAACAAGGAAATGCCTTGCTTACAGGAAAAAAGGCTGCAAATGCACTAATGGAACACTATGCAAATGCAAACCACATTGATATTACAACCGAACAGACGAAAGCAATCAAAGACAAACAGATACATCATAGAAATACAGAGACAGCAGCAGAATATATGATGGCAAATCTAACAATGGAAGAAATGGAACAGGCAATGAATACCCTAAAAAAGAAGAAATCACCAGGAAAGGATGGAATCACAAATGAAATGCTAATAGGACTAGGCACCAAGGCAAAGAAGAAACTACTAGCAGTCCTAAATAACAGCTGGAAGAGAGGAATAGTCCCACAGGCATGGAAGGACGCTATACTAATACCAGTCCCAAAGAAAGGAAAATACCTGGAAGAACCAAATGGCTATCGACCTATCAGTCTACTTAGCTGTGTAGGAAAATTAATGGAACGCATTATCAATGGCAGGCTAACATGGCATCTGGAAGAAAACAAACTCTTAACACCACACCAAGCAGGATTCAGAAAGTACAGATCCACTGAAGATCAAATAACCTATATAGCTCAGGAAATAGAGGATGCCTTCCAAGAGAAAAAGCACACACTAGCAGTCTGGATAGATCTAGAAAAAGCATTTGATAAAGTATGGAAGGAAGGACTGAAAGTAAAACTGCAAAACATGCATGTTTGTGGAAAAATGTATAAATGGATCAGCCACTACCTTGAGAACAGAACTGCCAGGACAAAAGTACAAGGACAAACAAGCAAAATGATGCTGTTGGAGCAAGGTGTCCCCCAAGGAGGAGTTCTTTCACCAACATTATTCCTAGCATATATAAATGACATCACAGAAAATTTTCCAGCCAGAGTACACACATCCTCCTTTGCAGATGACCTAGCCATATGGACATCTGAAGAATATATTAGTACAGCTAACAGCAGAATACAGCAAGCCTTATTAGCGCTAGAGGACTGGTCAAAATCATGGCTAGTGAAGATAAGTGAGGAGAAAACAACATGCACAGTGTTCTCCCTCTCAAATAAAACTCAGCAACCTAAGCTGGTATTGAATGGAAAAATATTGCGCCATGAAGAAAATCCAAACTATCTAGGAGTCACCTTTGATCGTCGCCTGACATGGAAGACACAGGTTGAGAAAAATCGAACAAGAGCAAGGCAGAGAATGGCAATCATGAAAAAGCTTGCTGGTACAACATGGGGAGCAGATGAGAAAGTTCTCAAGAAGTTATATACTGGACGGGTGAGGCCAGTACTGGAATATGGCATTGCAGCTTGGGCAACAGCAGCTAAGTCAAACTTTAACAAAATAAGTAGAGTCCAAAACCAAGGAATGCGAATCATAACTGGAAGCCTGAAGACAACGCCTATTAATGAACTAGAAAAGATCACTTGTTTACAACCAATGCAGGATAGAAGAGATAGCAGAGCCCAGCAACAAGCAGAAAAATTTAGAAGATTGACAGACCACCCTATGTACAACAGATTTAATGGTTTTGGAAAGGGAAGACTGAAGCGTAGCAACTTTGTAGAAACTGCAAAACGAAGGATTAGGGCAGATCCTATACTTAACATATCAACAGTCAAGCCCATTTACAATGCACACAAGTTCCCAGCTTGGAGACAGCAGCAACTGCCTGAGATGATAGAAAACATTCCTGGTATTGAGAAAAAGAACACTCAGCATGAAACCGAAAGAAGAGAAATAACCCTAAACTACATAAAAGAACATTACCCAAGCAGGAATTGGACCCATGCATATACAGATGGATCAGCCAAAAATTCAATAGAGAATGGAGGAGGAGGAATTCTGCTAAATTTAAAAAATGGAGTGAAAAAAACACATTCAATGGCAACTGGAAAATTTTCAAGTAACTTCAAAGCGGAGGTAGAGGCTCTGAAAACTGCAGCAGAAATGCTCCTGATGGAGGAAAATAAAGAGAAGCAAATAGCTATCTTCACAGATGCAAAGTCAGCTGTCTCAATACTGAAGAGCAATAACAGCACAGAACTAGCTGACCTAAGAGCAACACTCCATGGTCTATGCCAGAAATCCAAAAAAGTTGTAATACAGTGGATCCCATCACATTGCAGTATACCTGGAAACGAAGAGGCTGACAGACTGGCAAAAGAGGGCGGACGACTACCACAGCCTGACATAGACATAACCTATAATGAGGCAAAGAGGTTGATAAAAAGCACTTATAGAACCAAATGGGAATCAGAGCATCCAGGCCATCAGAAGGATGATGCATATTACAAACTCGACCGAAGAGAACAAGTAGCAATCTTCAGACTCCGCACAGGACATAACAGGCTGAAATACCACTTGTTCAATAAACTAAAGATAGGAGATACCGATGAATGTAATTGTAGAACTGGAAAAATGACAGCAAAACATTTGCTGCAGGATTGCCCAACGTATGCAGAACAGAGAAAGATATTTTGGCCCACACCTGCTTCATTTGAGGACAAGCTCTATGGAGATATCAACAAGCTCAAGTTGACCGCAGCTTACTTTAACTACATACAGGTTGACATTTAAAGGTGCATGAAGACCCAGAGGCATGAAATGGAATATTGCTTGGATAGCAAATCCATTATGTGGAAAGTCCAAATCGAAAGCTCGCTGTGTGGGCTTCATAAAAGGTGGAAAAGTGTCCTAGTGGCACGAAATGGAATATTGCTTGGATAGCAAATCCATTACGTGGAAAGTCCGAATCAAAAGCCCACTGTGTGGGCTTCATAAAAGGTGGAAAAGTGTCCTAGTGGCACGAAATGGAATATTGCTTGGATAGCAAATCCATTACATGGAAAGTCTGAATCGAAAGCTCACTGTGTGGATGTCATCTGCAGACTGCATACTTCTGGTTTCCGGAAGAACAGCCTATGGTGAACGGAAGGCCCAATATACGGAAGTGAGGCTAAGCAGCCATGTGCAGGACGTGACGATTCCTTGGGTGAGCCCAGTACCAGAGCGCTATGTATCGGCTCTGCAAGTATGGAAGCCTCCTTGGATGGCGGGGAATGCCCATGGTCTGCCCCTGCCTTCCCTTGAGGGCTGACCAGGATCTTTGGCTGTTCTATATGGGCCAGCTGGGATGGGGATAACACCACAACAGTGAGAGTCAAACGTCCTAAGAAACCCCCGGGAAGGTTAACCTGGTCAACAAATGCCCGCAGAAGTCGGATGTGTCGGCCTAACGGCGCAAGAACGCAGCTCTGCTGTAAACAGGCACAACGCAATCACATCCGAAAAAAAAACTCCGGATGATCGCAGAAGAAGAAGAAGAAGTATATGCACATGTCATTATTCGGTTCTTTTTCTTTTCTTTTTTTTGGTAGACTTTATATGTGTCTGTTCTAGATGTTACTTTACTTGTTATTGTTCCGTTATTTACGTCTGTTTGTCCTGTTACTTTTTATGTTTTTTTCCTAGCTGTTACTTACATGTTTCTTTCTTTTCAATTTACATGTATCTGTCCTGTAACTGTATACGTTTATTTCCTAGCTGTTACTTTGTATGTTCCTATTCTAGCTGTTATTTTATTTGTTTCTGTTTTAGCTGTTACTTTATATGTTTATTTTCTAGCTGTTACTTTATATGTTTCTGTCCTAGATGTTGCTTTACATGTTTCTGTCCTGTTACTTTACAATTTTGTGTCCTCCTACTTTATATGTTTCTATCCTAGATGTTACTTTTCACGTTTCTGCTCTAGCTGTTACTTTAGATGTTTCTGTTCTAGCTGTAACTTTACATGTTTCTGTTATAGCTGATACCTCATCTACTTTAGTCTGAAATTGTACAGATTTAATTAGCCAGTTTCAGAAACAGAACGAGTAAAATCTAATGGCGACGGGAAGTGAAAATATATGGACACCATACTGACTAGAACAATCTCTATGCTCACGCCAAATTAACGATTGATAATAAATGTTCAGAAAAACATGTAGATGTGCCATTAATGCACACTGATTATTACCATGACACTATCCAGTGCCGCCCACCGGGCGCTGGAACGCAAACTATTCCTCCCCACGTCGCTTGACGGCAGAAGATGATGATGATGATGATGATTACTAAGCACTCTTCATATATGTAATGATGATTATATCATCATCATCATAATCATCATCATCATCATCATCATCATCATCATCATCATCATCATCATCATCATCATCATCATCATCTTCCACTTCTGCCGTCAAGCGGCGTGGGGAGGAATAATTTGCGTTCCAGCGCCCGGTGGGCGGCACTGGATAGTGTCATTCCGTGTGGTTGTACAATGTCTCTGATGTCGTCAATCCATTTTCTTCTTGGACGTCCTCGTGGTCTCGTCGCAGATGATCTTTGATGTAAGGCCAGTGATGGTAGTCGCTGATGTTGCATTCTAACGACATGGCCAAACCACTTGATCTTCTGTCTTTCAATAAATGTGGCACAAGGTGTTGATTCCACAGTCTGTCTGATAGTATCATTTCTTACTCGGTCTCAGATTGTTAAGTTGGCAGCTCTCCTCAGGCATCTCATTTCGCAGGTGTTGATTTTGCGAAGGTGTAATTTGGATAAAGTCCAGGTTTGAGATTGGTAGCACAGGGTTTGTGTGAATATGCTGTTTATTATCTGTCTTTTTGCGGACATGGGTATGTTTAGATGTTTCAGTGATTATATACTGGGTATATTAATAGCATGCACGCTCCAAGGTGTAAAGGTGATTATATACTGGGTATATTATTCTCGCGGAATAGTTAAATAAATAAACACACGTAGAATTGTTTGGCGCTCACAGAAGGAGAGGAAAGAAATAAAGACTAGAGGACGCACTATACAACATAAAATTTGAAAGCTATAGCTACCGACCGGGATTCGAACCTGTCACCTCCAAATGACGGCGGCATGACCAACTAGACACCCCTGTAAAGTTGTATTATTTGCTGTCAACATCGAACAATTAGTATAATGAGCCGCATCACGAAGATTCTGCTGAGAATTATCATGCAAAGAGTCAGGAAGAAAATACAACGAGAAATAGAAGAACAATGTGGGTCTGTATAAGTAAATGCTGTGTATATACTGAGAACAGTAATTGAAAGTTCTATAGAAGTAAACAAAGATCTATATCTTTGCTGTATTGACTACACAAAGGCTTTCGATAAAGTGAGACACGTCGACATGATAAGGATGCTTGAAGATCTACACATTGATGGGAAAGACCTTAGACTTGTAAAAATAAACATATATTGGAAACAAGAAACTGTCATCAGACGTGATAACGATGTGGGTCAATATCAGCATATTAAAAGAGGTGTGAGACAGGGACGTGTAATGTCTCCAGATCTTTTTCCCTCTACAGTTAAAATATTTTCAGAAATATAGAAGATATGGAAGGAATCAACATTGGGGGACGATACATCAATAACATTAGATATGCAGATGATACAGTCTTGATTGCAGACAATGAACAGGACTTGAAACATTTAGTAGATGCGGTTGTTGCACACAGTGAACAACTAGGGTTAGAACTGAATATTAAGAAGAAACAGACTATGGTCGTCACATGGAAGACAGAAAAACCACAATGTGATATACTAGTAAATGGGCATATTCTAAAGCAAGTGAATAAATACAGTTATCTCGGAACAGTAATAACATCTGAAGAGAGATGCCTTGAAGAGATTAGAACAAGAATTGCCATTGCGAAGGTAGCCTTTTGCAAGATGAAAAACATATTGACCAATAAAAATATATCAATTGAAACGAGAGAAAGAGTGTTGAAGTGCTACATAGAACCTGTACTTTTGTATGGATGTGAAGCGTGGACAATGAGCAGTCAAGCTGAAAAACAGCTGATGGATGTGGAAATGTGTTTCGGAGGAAAATGCAAAGAATACCATGGACAGACAGAAAAACCAATGAACAAGTCCTTCAAGAAACAAATGAAGATCGTAAACTGATTAGAGACATTAGACGTAGACAGTCAAAATTTGCTGGGCATGTTATGAGAAGAAATGAATTGGAGAACTTGGTGACAACTGGCAAGATCGAAGGGATGAGACCAAAGGGAAGACCTAGAAGCAAGTACCTGGATGGCTTGGCTACGTGGCATGGTCAAGACAGGAACACGGAGCTGATCCACGACTCTGGTGATCGAGTGAGATGGCAGAACATGACCGCCCACGCTTATCGGCATGGCACACGATGGATGGATGGATGGATGGTGAACTCATGTTTACTTCAAGCATTAGTTACTTTAGACTAGCAGATTGTAGCTATGGAGCGAGTTAAAGTTAAAATGGCCCTGGTTAGCAAGAGTTAATGTTGATGTGTTGTTGCAGTCACCGACGACTACCACTTCAACGATGACAAGCTGATCTACGAGTTCAACCTGGATTTTGACCGGGCATGCTTGCTGCAGGACGTCGTGGAGGTGGTCGCTCAGCAGGGACAGGCTGGCCCGGTTACAGCTGGATCTAACAGTACTGAAACTGGGAGCGGGGTCCCACACGCGGGATCAGCCAGCCCAGGTATCTTCACACTGACACCACACAAACACATACACACTCACACACACATGCACTCACACACGAATGCACTCTCTCTCTCACACACACACAACAACACAAATGTATGTATGGTATGTGTGTATCATCATCATCATCATCATCATCATCATCATCATCATCATCATCATCATCATCATCTGTGCCCTGCCAGCTGGCGTAGGCGTTCATAACTCCCCACAGATCTCGGTCTTTGGTGTTCTGGATCAACTCTGCTGATGATATTCCTTCATGCTCAATCCATCCAGCATAATTTCTCTTGGTCTGCCTCTGCCTCTCTTCCACTCGATCTTTCCAGTTGTCACGATGTTCTCCAATATCTCTCTTCTCATCACATGACCAAAGAAAGCTGTTTGTCTCTTTCTTACTGTTGTATATAGTGTTCTAATTTCATTAGCCTCTTTCAGGCAAACGTTGTTAGTTACTCTGGCAGTCCAAGGTATTCGCAACATTCGTCTTAAAAACCACATCTCTGTTGCTTCTAAGTTATGTGTGTATATATGTATGTATGTTTGTATGTATGTGTGTGTGTATGATTGCATAGGTGTATACGTGGATATGTTTTGTGTGTATGTGTGCATGTGTATATGTGTGCACGTGTGTATGCGTGTATGTGTGTATGGTTGCATGTGTGTATATGTATATAGATGCATCTAACGTTGTTACATTGTCAAATATTATAGCATTGTCTAATATCGTAACACGAATTGGCGTTGTCATGAATCTGTATGATTGGGGCATTGCCATGAATGTGTGTGAACAGGACGTTGTCATGAATGTATATGATTGACACGTTGTCATAAATGTAAATGATTGGGGCGTTGTCATGAATGTGTATGATTGGGGTGTTGTCATGAATCTGTATGATTGGGGCGTTGCCATGAATGTGTGTGAACAGGACGTTGTCATGAATGTATATGATTGACACGTTGTCATAAATGTAAATGATTGGGGCGTTGTCATGGATGTGTATTAATGGGGCGTTGTCATGAACGTGTACTATTGGGGCGTTTCCATGAACCTGTATGATTGGTACGTTGTCATAAATGTGTACAATTGGCACGTTGTTATGAATCTGTATGATTGGCATGTTGTCGTGGATGTGTATGATTGGCACGTTGTCAAGAATGTGTATGATTGGTACGTTGTCATGAATGTGTATTCTGACACTTTGTCCTGGATGTGTATGACTGGCACATTGTCATGAATGTGTATGATTGGGGCGTTGTTATGAACCTGTATGATTGGGGCGATGCCATAAATGTATATGATTGGTACGTTGTCGTGAATGTGTATTATTGGCACGTTGTCATGAATGTGTATGATTGGGGTGTTGTCATAAATCTGTATGATTGGGGCATTGTCATGAATGTGTGTGAACAGGACGTTGTCATGAATGTGTATGATTGGCACATTGTCGTGAATATGTATGATTGGGGCGTTGTCATGAATGTATGATCGGAGTGTTATCATGAATGTGTGTGAACAGGACGTTATCATGAATGCGTATTATTGGCACGTTGTCATCAATGTGTTTGATTAGCATATATTCATGAATGTGTATGATTGGGAAGTTGCAAGGAATTTGTATTAATGGGGCGTTGTCATGAATGTATATGGTTGGGGCGTTGTCATGAATGTGTATGATTGGGCCGCTATCATGAATGTATGTAATCGAAGCGTTGGCATGAACATGTAAGGTTTGGGCCTTGTCAGGAATGTGTATTATTGGGGCATTGTTATGGTTGTGTATGACTAGGGCGTTGTTATGAATAAGTATGATCTTCGCGTTGTCATGTATATGATAAGGGTGTTATCATGAATTTATATAATTGGGGCGTTGTCATGAATGTATATAATTGGGGCATTGTCATGATTGCATATGATTGGTGCGTATTCATGAATGTATATGTCTGGGGCGTTGTCGTGAATGCATATGATTGGGGCGTTGTCTGAATGTATATGATCTTCGCGTTGTCATGAATGTTTATGATCTTCGCGTTGTCATGAATGTTTATGATCTTCGCGTTGTCATGAATGTTTATGATCTTCGCGTTGTCATGAATGTTTATGATCTTCGCGTTGTCATGAATGTTTATGATCTTCGCGTTGTCATGAATGTTTATGATCTTCGCGTTGTCATGAATGTTTATGATCTTCGCGTTGTCATGAATGTTTATGATCTTCGCGTTGTCATGAATGTTTATGATCTTCGCGTTGTCATGAATGCATATGATTTAGACATTGTCGTGAATGTATATGATTAAGGCGTTGTCATTACTGTATATAATTGGGGCGTTGTCATGAATGCATATGATTGGGGCGTTGTCATGATTGCATATGATTGGTGCATATTCATGAATGTATATGTCTGGGGCGTTGTCGTGAATGCATATGATTGGGGCGTTGTCTGAATGTATATGATCTTCGTGTTGTTATGAATGTTTATGATCTTCGCGTTGTCATGAATGTTTATGGTCTCCGCGTAGTCATGAATGTTTATGATCTCCGCGTTGTCATGAAACGTTTATGATCTTCACGTTGTCATGAATGTTTATGATCTTTGCGTTGTCAAGAATGTTTATGATCTTCGCGTTGTCATGAATGTTTATGATCTTCGCGTTGTCATGAATGTTTATGATCTTCGCGTTGTCATGAATGTTTATGATCTTTACGTTGTCAAGAATGTTTATGATCTTCGCGTTGTCATGAATGTTTATGATCTCCGCGTTGTCATGAATGTTTATGATCTTCGCGTTGTCATGAATGTTTATGATCTTCGCGTTGTCATGAATGTTTATGATCTTTGCGTTGTCAAGAATGTTTATGATCTTCACGTTGGCATGAATGTTTATGATCTTCGCGTTGTCATAAATGTTTATGATCTTCGCGTTGTCATGAATGTTTATGATCTACGCGTTGTCATGAATGTTTATGATCTTCGCGTTGTTATTAATGTTTATGATCTTCACGTTGGCATGAATGTTTATGATCTTCGCGTTGTCATAAATGTTTATGATCTTTGCGTTGTCATGAATGTTTATGATCTACGCGTTGTCATGAATGTTTATGATCTTCGCGTTGTTATTAATGTTTATGATCTTCGCGTTGTTATGAATGTTTATGATCTTAGCGTTGTCATGAATGTTTATGATCTTCGCGTTGTCATGAATGTTTATGATCTTCGCGTTGTCATGAATGTTTATGATCTTCGCGTTGTCATGAATGCATATGATTTAGGCATTGTCGTGAATGTATATGATTAAGGCGTTGTCATTACTGTATATAATTGGGGCGTTGTCATAAATGCATATGATTGGGGCGTTGTCATGATTGCATATGATTGGTGCATATTCATTAATGTATATGTCTGGGGCGTTGTCGTGAATGCATATGATTGGGGCGTTGTCTGAATGTATATGATCTTCGCGTTGTTATGAATGTTTATGATCTTCGCGTTGTCATGAATGTTTATGATCTCCGCGTTGTCATGAATGTTTATGATCTCCGCGTTGTCATGAAACGTTTATGATCTTCGCGTTGTCATGAATGTTTATGATCTTCGCGTTGTCATGAATGTTTATGATCTTTGCGTTGTCATGAATGTTTATGATCTCCACGTTGTCATGAATGTTTATGATCTTCGCGTTGTCATGAATGTTTATGATCTTCGCGTTGTCATGAATGTTTATGATCTTCGCGGTGTCATGGATGTTTATGATCTTCGCGTTGTCATGAATGTTTATGATCTTCGCGTTGTCGTGCATGATTATGATCTTTGCGTTGTCAAGAATGTTTATGATCTTCGCGTTGTCATGAATGTTTATGATCTTCGCGTTGTCATGAATGCATATGATTTAGGCATTGTCGTGAATGTATATGATTAAGTCGTTGTCATTACTGTATATAATTGGTGCGTTGTCATGAATGCATATGATTGGGGCGTTGTCATGATTGCATATGATTGGTGCATATTCATGAATGTATATGTCTGGGGCGTTGTCGTGAATGCATATGATTGGGGCGTTGTCTGAATGTATATGATCTTCGCGTTGTTATGAATGTTTATGATCTTCGCGTTGTCATGAATGTTTATGATCTCCGCGTTGTCATGAATGTTTATGATCTCCGCGTTGTCAGAAACGTTTATGATCTTCGCGTTGTCATGAATGTTTATGATCTTCGCGTTGTCATGAATGTTTATGATCTTTGCGTTGTCATGAATGTTTATGATCTCCACGTTGTCATGAATGTTTATGATCTTCGCGTTGTCATGAATGTTTATTATCTCCGCGTTGTCATGAATGTTTATGATCTTCGCGTTGTCATGAATGTTTATGATCTTCGCGTTGTCATGAATGTTTATGATCTTTGCGTTGTCAAGAATATTTATGATCTTCGCGTTGTCATGAATGTTTATGATCTTTGAGTTGTCATGAATGTTTATGATCTTCGCGTTGTCATGAATGTTTATGATCTTTGCGTTGTGAAGAATGTTTATGATCTTCGCGTTGTCATGAATGTTTATGATCTTCGCGTTGTCATGAATGTTTATGATCTTTGCGTTGTGAAGAATGTTTATGATCTTCGCGTTGTCATGAATGTTTATGATCTTCGTGTTGTAATGAATGCATATGATTGAGGCATTGTCATGATTGCATATGATTGAGACGTTGCCGTGAATGCAAGTAAAGCACATAAAGCACTCTACTATGTGTCTTGCGGTGTGTTGTCTATATGGATGGAGGCGTTGTCATTACTGTAGATGATTGGGGCGTTGTCATGAATGCATATGATTGGGGCGTTGTCATGATTGCATATGATTGAGGCGTTGCCGTGAATGCAAGTAAAGCATATAACGCACTCTACTGTGTGTCTTGCGGTGTGTTGTGTATATGGATGCTAGACACCCCCCCCCCCTTTGTCATAGGCGACTCGGCACTCGACGATTGACGTGGTCAGTATCACGTGATGGTATCAATTTTACGCTGTGTCGACCTGGGAGCCTAGGTCAACTATTTAAAAAAAATTCACTTGGATGAGATTTGGAACAAATAACCACAAGGTCTACAGGCAAGCCTAGCAACTACTCCACATTTGGACACACAATTCACCGGCCGCATAATGTTGTCTATATTCCTATATATAGTTCGTTTTTGTTGGCAGTTTAATTCTCTCAATAATTCTGCAGCATCTAAACAACAGTTTCTTCATTGCTACACATGGATTTATGAAATATGATCTCAACGTCAGTGATTACATTTCACACATTTACACTTGTCTGCTGCCGTCTGGTCTCCGGTAGATGATCTGTGTTCAGTGTGAAAAGATCATGATTGATGAGTTCCTTCCTATACACAGGTTACCTGCTTCTTATTGTGTATTTCAAGTGACCCATTTCTCTGTACAACAGTCAGCATGAGGGCCAGCGAACCACCAAGCGACCATGACACGTCAGATGAAGACGTCACAGAAGTCAGTAACAGCCCACGGAGCAGGCCAAACGCGGGAAAGAACTTTTCGCGGTCTTCAGGAAGCTCACAGCAACAACCAGGTTCTTCTTTTGGTTTACTAACTAATGTGCCTTTTTATGGGGGAAGAGAGGGGATAGGGTACTTCTTCAGATACCTTGTCAACATGTTTCTGTACAACTTTTTATATTTAACATTCAAACAACCCCACGACACATTGTTGATTTGGTGTATACTGTTAAGACACTGCGTATATTAGGGTCCGCACAAATGGCTTTTGTTTTTACACTGGCTCGCTTTGAACTCAAACGTAGTCCACACACGTGATACTGCTTCTAGTGCACTGAACTGATTTTTGCATGTGCATTAGCTTTCCTTATTACCAGTGTCAATCGCCTTTAGGTGAATCCACTCCGACTTCCGAAGTACTTGTAATTTACGTACTCAAGTAAAGGAGGAAAAAAGTCAACATTTTAGTCCAAAGTACACGATAAGGTAGATGTGCTCAGGGCCATTTAGGATCATATGTATAGCGTGGATAAACAGATAAATAATCATAGACTAGCGAGAATGGAGTGGAAAGGAATTACCAGAGCATCTGGCCAATACTCAGTATTCATATGAAATGTCAGACGGACGCATAATCAGGCTACACTTGGTACGCTGGTTTAATATAAATTATGAGACCTATGGTGCTATCTCCATGGTAATATGAGTGTCTAGTTGGTCATGCGTCGAAGTACACTTGTTCCTGCAGCGAGGCGCTGTCGCCTTTTGGAGGTGACATGTTCGAATCCCGGTCGGTAACTATACCTTTCAAATTTTATGTTGTCTAGTGCGTCCTCTCGTCTCTACTTCCTTCTTCTCCTTCTGTCAGCGCCAACCAATACTATATTGGGACGCTTCGCTGGCTGTTTGCGAGGAGAGCAGAACACGCATGCGAATATCTCCAGTGCTATGATATCGGTTCTTGACTCAACTCAGCATATACTAATAGCTTAGGCTGTTATGAGGTAGGATGGACTATTGACTTCTTAGATTTTCTAGAGCAAATCAAGCCTCCCCGCTATTTTAGAGACTTGATGTTTTATACTGATGGATACTCTGCAGTGGTTGTAGATGATACACAGCTCTATGGTACCAAATATGCTGCACCATTAACCTCACTCCAACAAGGAAGTAAAACTAATTCAACTTCTTCTTCTTCTTCTTCTTTTTGTTCGCTCGCTTAAACTCGATCGTAGTCCTTACACACTGTTTACAGTAGTAAAGGACTGAGTTTTGCGTGTGGGTATGCTTTCCCGTTTGCCGGTGTCCCTCGCCATTCAGGCGAGCCCACTCCGACTTCAGAGGTACTAGTTCAACTGATATTCTTCGTGTAGTCGTTCGATACGCGTCACAATCTATTTATACACTTTCTAAATTAAAAGATAAAAATGTTTGCATATCCTTTTTTACAGGACATCGGTGTCAACATCAGCATCTTTCAGCTGATTGTTGATTTCTTGGCAAGATTACGCTCAGTAGTTTGCCATTTCTTTCTGAGCGGCCGGCTCACATACCCCGATTCGAACCACTGCTGATTCTCACCGTCGTCACGTTACTTACGAGAGTATACGAGATTACGGAGAAAAGTTGCTAGGCCAGGAAGCCGGCACTTTCTAAATTACTGTAACAAAAATAGTCTAATAACTAATGCAAATGTTATGTCTTAAAGGGATGGTATAAACACACTGCTCCTGCAATGAGTCACTCGGTGAGCAGTGCTCACAACCTTTCACGTGACCTTCCTTGACACGAGTCACATCTCGATTACAGGTCACCTAAACAACGAGTTTTTGCTCACACTTGACCCGACATTCGAGGGTATTCGCGGGTACACTTAAGTGTCCCTTGTACGCATCTTGTCTATTTCTTATCAGTGTTGATTCTTAGCCTTCACTCGTCAGTTCAATCAATCAATCAATCATGTGTCATGCCGGAAAGCGTGGGCGGTCATGACTCACCATTTCACTCGATCACCAGCGTCGTGGATAAGCTCAGTGTTTCTGTCTCGTCCATGCCATATGGCCAAGCCATCCAGGTATTTTCCTCTCGGTCTTCCTCTTGGTCTGTTCCCTTCGATCTTGCCAGTTGTCACTAAGTTCTCCAATCCATTTCTTCTCATAACATGTCCAAAAAATTTTGACTGTCTAAGTCTTTCTCTAATCAATTTACGATTTTCATTTGTCTCCTGTAGTACTTGGTCATTGGTTTTTCCGTCTGTCCATGGTATTCTTTGCATTCTCCTCAGAAACCACATTTCTGCAGCCATCAGATGTTTTTCAGTTTGACTGCACATTGTCAAAGTTTCACATCCATATAAAAGAACAGGCTTTATGTATCCCCTCAACACTCTTTTTCTCGTTTCAGTTGACATCTTTTTATTAGTCAGAATGTTTTTCATCTGGCTAAAGGCTACTTCCGCCATGGCGATTCTTGTTCTAATCTCTTAAAGGCATCTCCCATCAGATGTTATGACTGTTCTGAGATAATTGTACCGATTCACTTGTTGAAGAATATTCCCATTTACTTGTATATTCTAGTGTGGTACTTCGTTCTTCCTACCGACGACCATAACCTGTGTCTTCTTACAATTTAATTCCAACCTCAGCTGCTCACTGTGTACAACTGCGTCTACTAATTGTTGTAGATCTTGTGCATTGTCTGCAATCAATACTGTATCATCTGCATATCTAATGTTATTGATTGATACTTCGTCCTCCAATGCTGACTCCGTTTATATCTTCTACATTTCTGAAAATATGTTCACTGTATAGGGGAAAAAAGATCTGGAGACATTACACATCCCTGCCTAACACCTCTCTTAAAAGGTTGATATTGTCCCACTTCATTATCAATCCTTATGGCAGCTTTCCAATATATGTTTTTTTATAAGTCTAATGTCTTTCCCATTAATTTGTAGATCTGCAAGCATATCTACCATGTTGACATGTTTAACTCTAGCAAAAGCTTTTGTGTAGTCAATAAAGCAAAGATGTATATCCTTGTTTACTTCTATAGCACGTTCAATAACTGTTCGCAGCATATACACAGCATTTACTGTACCCTTTCCTTCTAGAAACCCACATTGTTCTTCCCCTATTTCAGGTTGTATTTTCTTCCTCACTCTTTGCATAATAATTCGTAGCAAAATCGTTGTGATGTGACTCATTATACTAATTGTTCTATGTTGATCACATTCCAAGGCTTCTGATTTCTTTGGGATTGCAATAAATACAGAGTTACATAATTTAGAAGATATATCTCCAGTATCATATAATGTGTTCAACAGTCTGGTGACTTGCTCTAGTCCAAATTCTTCTAAAGCTTTAATCATTTATGTTGTGATGTTATCTGCACCGAGGGCCTTGCCAGCTTTCATTTGCTTAAGAACATTTTGAACCTCCATCTTCAAAATTGGCGGTCCTTCATTATTAAATCTAATATCATACTGTTCCTCTCTGTTATCATTATAAAGGTTTTTCATATAATCTGTCCATACATGTAGAATCTGATCTTTATCTATTATGATTTTGCCATCTTTAGTTTTTAGACAGCTTGCTGATGTACTTGTTGTTTTATTAGTAAGTTCCTGAATTCTTTTTTGCACCTATTTGGTATTTTGACTGTTGTGTTGTTTTTCAATGTCTAAGCACTTTTCCTCAAGCCATGCTTCTTTTGCATCCTTACATAATATTCTGACTTGTCTTTGAATTTCTTCATATTTGACAGAATTATTTTTGTTGAGTCTTCTTGTTTCCATTAGGTGTAACATTTCTTCTGTCATCCATTTCTTACGACCCACCTTCTTTAGGTTTTGAATAGTTTCTGCAGCCAAACTGATTGAATTTTTCAACATTTCCCATTGATCATCCACATCCTGGAATAATATCACTAGATCAGACAATATATCAAATCTGCTCTGTACTTCTATGTTGAATTTGTTTTGTATTTCCTTGCCATTACTCAATGTACACAAATCATATTTAGTGTTTCCTGTTATATACTTGACTTTCTTAAATTTATCCTCTGTGTTCCTGTAAGTAGTCTGTGGTCACTATAACAATCAGCACTGGGAACTGTTTTTGCTATTGTTGGTGCGTTTCTAAATCTTCTGCTAATCAGAATGTAGTCAATCTGGTTTCTGATCCTGCTATCAGAACTCCTCCATGTCCATATTCTTCTAGGGTGTTGCTTAAACCAGGTGTTTCCTACAATCATTTCCTGTTCTTTTGCCCACTCTACGAGTCTGTATCCTCTTTCATTTCTCTCTCCTAAACCATAGTTTCCTACTGTGTATCTATCACCTTGATTTCCTACTTTTGCATTGAAGTCCTCTATTATGATGTTTATTTCTGAATTTTTTACATTTTTTTAAGGCAGACTCTATGTCATTATAAAATTCTTCTACACTATCTTCACTGGACTCTCCTTTTGGGGCATATACTTGAATAACATTTATGCTAAAAGGTCTGCTACTTAATTTAACTAGTAGAATTCTGTGCGACACGACCTTATAACCTTGAACAGATTGTGATGTTTTCCGGTCCAAAATAATTGCCACTCCCCTTTGTCGATCTTCACCTCCAGAATAAATAATCTTAAAATCTTCAACTATCTTGATGCCTGCTCCTGTCCATCTCGTTTCGAACACCCCTAAAATACTAATTTTTTTTTCTCTTTCTATTTCTTGTTTTATGTTCTCTAATTTTTCGTCGTCGTTTAACGTCCTAACGTTCCATGTTGCTAACTTTAATGTCTGTGTCCTTGTTTTGCGATGATCAGTCTTAAGGCGATTCATAATGTACTAGGCATTTTTAAAGAGGTAGTTTGCCGGTGCTTTCCTCTATAGCAGTAACCGTACTGGTCGTTTGACCGCAGCCATTGTCTCACGAAAGAGATCCTCTGCCTGCCGTCGCGAAACTTGAGACCATAACCAACAAATATCTGTCGCTGTCTTCAAAATTTCATCCACCACCTGCCTTCCGTGGCTTCTTTTGAACACTTCCAATAAACGAATACGAAATAACATCACATAATCCACAGGAAAACACTATACAGCGTCTCCCCGAAGAATAAACACGTCACTTCGTCGCCATTTGTACCAGAAGTATCACCTCATCTAATAATGAAATTTCGTTCATGTACCTTAACTATACTTTAATGGCCGGTCTCCCTGGTCAAGGCGTTAAAGACGTTGTTTTTAACCCCGTTTACTCACGTACGAAACACAACTGCGCGAGATTTGACAGCGGATCGCGCCACTCTGGTTACTTACGGAGGTATGTTAGCCGGTCGTTCAGGAAGCAATGGCAAACTACTGAAAGTAAAACTTGCCAAGACATCAACAGCTGCTGAAAAATTATGGTATTGACTGCAATGTCCTGGAAAGGAAATGCGAAAAAAATATTTTAAATAGCAGAAAGAGTCAAGTAAGTAAAAGCTGCATTTCAGAAAATAAAAAGTATCGTATGCAATAAGTCACTATAATTGAATATAGGAAAGAATGCTGAAATGTTGTATGGAATCTGTTTTGCTGTATGGCCGTAAATCACAGAACGTAAATGAAAAAAATTAAGAAAACTTAGAAGCCACCGAGATATGGTTCTTGAGACTAATGTTGCGAATACCTTGGACTGCCAGAGTAACCACGAGGGCGAGTCAATAAGTAAGTCACACAGTTCTGTGGGATGACAGGTAAATGTAGTTGGTGTTTTCTACAGGTGTCATTAGGTGACAGCAACATCAAACTTTATATTCCTGTTCGACAGGTGGCGCTAATTGTCTCATACGTATGCGCAGCGCATAAACAAAATGGTGACTGTACTTACGGAGTTTACACCCAAAGAGCAACGTGCTGCTGTGCGTTTTTTTTTTTTTTTTGGTGGGCAAAAGGCCTGCAAAGGACATTCATAAGGAAATACTTCCTGTTTATGCTGACAAATGATTGTCCCGTAAAGCGGTGCATAGCTGGGTACACACATTTTCTCAAGGACGCTCTAAAATTGTTGATGAAATCCGATCTGGTCGTTCTGTTGAGATTGCAACAGAAGCATCCGTGCAGCGGGTGGGGGAGATGATTAGAGGTGACAGGCGAGTAACGATAGACTCTGTAGCATCTGCAATAGGGCGCTCACATGGTTCAGCATACAACATAATGCATGATCGATTGAAAGTAAGAAAGTGTGCTCAAGGTGGGTACCAGACAATTGAAGGAGGAACACAGAATGAACCGATTTGGCCTGCCCTTGCATCATCGATACGAAGATGAAGGAGACGACATGCTGAACAGGATTGTTACTGAGGACGAATCATGGGCGCATCACTACCAGCCCGAATCAAAGCGTGCTTCAATGCAATGGAAACATCCTTCTTCGCCTTGTGTCCAAAAATTCAAGGTAACGTCATCAGCATGAAAGGTTATGCTGACAGTGTTCTGGGATTGTCAATGAGTGCTTTTAACCAATTTCAAGAAGAAAGGTGACAATGTGAATTCTGAAACTGTGAAGTTCTATCGATGCTTCATGATGCAATTAGAAGAAAACGTCTAGGACTGCTGACTAGAGGAGTGTTGATTCTTCATGACAATGCCAGACCACATACGGCTCGATTAACTCAGGAGAAAATTAACCAACTAAGGTGGGAAGTTCTGGAACAATCCACCTTACAGCCTCGACTTAACCCCTAGCGATTTCCACCTTTTTGGTCCACTGAAAACCCACCTTGACGGGAGACATTTTGCGAATGACGCCGAAGTTGAATTTGAATTGAAAACGTGGTTTAGAAAACAGAGCATGCAGTTCTATGCAGCCGGTTTGTGAGGACTGATAAAACGATGAGATACGTGCATCAATGTTGGTGGAAATTATGTTGAGAAATGAACTGACAATATATGTATTTTGTTTTTGTTTTTTCAAGCGTAGACCACACACACCATATAGTAGTGATGGATTGAATTTTGCATGTGAATTAGATTTCCATTTTAACAGTATCCCTCGTCACCAGGCGAACCCACTCCCGACTTCAGAGGTACTTGTAATTTACGTCCACAAGTCAACATTTTAGTCCAGCTGTCCGGTGCAGGGGTTGAACCGCTAACCTCGGCATCAGCACACCGAATGTTTAAGAACACGCGTTCTTATCCATTCGGCCATGCTTACCTGCAATGTATGTATAAAAATAAACTCGTTTCAAGTTGTTATCATAGTTAGTTATTTTTCTACAGCCATTTGTGACTTACTTATTGACTTTCCCTTGTTACAACGATTATCTGGAAGAGTCTAATGAATTTATAACACTACAGTAGGAAAGAAATTAACAACATTCTTTGGTCATGTGATGAAAAGAGAGGCATTGAAGAACATCGTGGCATCTGGAAAGATCATTGGGAAGTGCGACAGATGCGGACCAAGAGAAATGATGCTTGACTGATGGAGACGGTGGCACGGAGGAATATCATCAGCATCGATGATGCAGAGGCATGCCAGTTGGCAGGACACATGATGATGATACCTTAATTAGAAGACCTTAGAGCTACAACTTTTCCTCAACATCTGATCAGGCTCGAACTGCCAGGCTAGTAAGCCAATGAGCTATTAATTATGCTTCACAACTCTCGCAGCCTTTAAAATCATTTGCCCCGGAGCAGTTTCTTGCCATCATCATTTGCCACGCCGATAAGCGTGGGCGGTCAGGTTTCACCATCTCACACGATCACCAGAGTCGTGGATCAGCTCTGTGTTCTTGTCTCCACCATGCCATGTAGCCATGCCGCCAAGATATTTACTTCTCTGCCTTCCCCTTGTTCTTTTCGCCTCAATCTTACCAGTAGTCACCAAGTTTTCTAGTTTATTTCTTCTCATAACTGGCTTACAAATTGTGACACCAGGGATGTTTGCGTTTGATGGCAAGATGTTGATAGGAACTAAGTTAACATCAATGGAAAATGTGTCACTCAGCCCATACACCGAATAGCTCGCTAAACCCCAGGACTCCACTTGTCTGAGAGCCACCACAATTCAACTCTACTCTGAATGTCACTATGTTGGCTGATGCCCCTCACTCAGCCCCAAATCCACTGCCCATAATTTGCCCAGACTTTTCTCTTTATCCCTTCTTCCTGGACCTCCCAAGAAACATAATTTAACCCCTGACCCCATTTATCAGTTCACATGAAAATTACAATTAGAATTTTCCTTTATTTCTTCGTCGACTAGCACGATTCACATTCCCACCGGCGATTTTACTCTAGACAAGTACTTGATATCCTAACCCATTGCCTAGAATTAACTATGTTATACACCGAATAGCTCGCTAAACCCCAGGACTCCACTTGTCTGAGAGCCACCACAATTCAACTCTACTCTGAATGTCACTATGTTGGCTGATGCCCCTCACTCAGCCCCAAATCCACTGCCCATAATTTGCCCAGACTTTTCTCTTTATCCCTTCTTCCTGGACCTCCCAAGAAACATAATTTAACCCCTGACCCCATTTATCAGTTCACATGAAAATTACAATTAGAATTTTCCTTTATTTCTTCGTCGACTAGCACGATTCACATTCCCACCGGCGATTTTACTCTAGACAAGTAGAATTTTCCTTTATTTCTTCGTCGACTAGCACGATTCACATTCCCACCGGCGATTTTACTCTAGACAAGTACTTGATATCCTAACCCATTGCTTAGATACATACACTCAGCCCCAAATCCACTGCCCATAATTTGCCCAGACTTTTCTCTTTATCCCTTCTTCCTGGACCTCCCAAGAAACATAATTTAACCCCTGACCCCATTTATCAGTTCACATGAAAATTACAATTAGAATTTTCCTTTATTTCTTCGTCGACTAGCACGATTCACATTCCCACCGGCGATTTTACTCTAGACAATTAGAATTTTCCTTTATTTCTTCGTCGACTAGCACGATTCACATTCCCACCGGCGATTTTACTCTAGACAAGTACTTGATATCCTAACCCATTGCTTAGATACATACACCCCATACACCGAATAGCTCGCTAAACCCCAGGACTCCACTTGTCTGAGAGCCACCACAATTCAACTCTACTCTGAATGTCACTATGTTGGCTGATGCCCCTCACTCAGCCCCAAATCCACTGCCCATAATTTGCCCAGACTTTTCTCTTTATCCCTTCTTCCTGGACCTCCCAAGAAACATAATTTAACCCCTGACCCCATTTATCAGTTCACATGAAAATTACAATTAGAATTTTCCTTTATTTCTTCGTCGACTAGCACGATTCACATTCCCACCGGCGATTTTACTCTAGACAAGTAGAATTTTCCTTTATTTCTTCGTCGACTAGCACGATTCACATTCCCACCGGCGATTTTACTCTAGACAAGTACTTGATATCCTAACCCATTGCTTAGATACATACACTCAGCCCCAAATCCACTGCCCATAATTTGCCCAGACTTTTCTCTTTATCCCTTCTTCCTGGACCTCCCAAGAAACATAATTTAACCCCTGACCCCATTTATCAGTTCACATGAAAATTACAATTAGAATTTTCCTTTATTTCTTCGTCGACTAGCACGATTCACATTCCCACCGGCGATTTTACTCTAGACAATTAGAATTTTCCTTTATTTCTTCGTCGACTAGCACGATTCACATTCCCACCGGCGATTTTACTCTAGACAAGTACTTGATATCCTAACCCATTGCTTAGATACATACACCCCATACACCGAATAGCTCGCTAAACCCCAGGACTCCACTTGTCTGAGAGCCACCACAATTCAACTCTACTCTGAATGTCACTATGTTGGCTGATGCCCCTCACTCAGCCCCAAATCCACTGCCCATAATTTGCCCAGACTTTTCTCTTTATCCCTTCTTCCTGGACCTCCCAAGAAACATAATTTAACCCCTGACCCCATTTATCAGTTCACATGAAAATTACAATTAGAATTTTCCTTTATTTCTTCGTCGACTAGCACGATTCACATTCCCACCGGCGATTTTACTCTAGACAAGTACTTGATATCCTAACCCATTGCTTAGAATCTCCCCCCTCCCCCCCCCCCCCCCATCAGCTGACGATTTATATTAATGTGTACATGTCTTAACCATCACCTTGTCTGGGATTATCCCAGCTTGTTGAAGATTGTGATTAACCATCCTGACCTCACATCTGCATATTCTTCTTTGGCCCAGTTAACCTTGATAGTATTACACAATTCCTATCTAGTACATTCACCCCAGTTTTGCTTAAACACACGCACGTCACACTACCCCTCCTCAAAAGAAAACATAGTTTTCAAATTATGGGAGTGTAATGCTTCTCTACGTGTGTGAATAAGTAACGATGCGTGAATAGAAGTAAATATGTCTACCTCATACTCCATCTCTTGCTCATTTCAACCATCACCTTAACTAATATAGTAGGTAACCGAAAGCAACCTTAACCAATTCCTCCTCCACACAAGAGAGAAAAAAAAAGAAAAAGAAAATCAACTTCGACATGTTTCTACTCATAACGTCATGGAGAATGCATCACATACACTTTTAACAATGGATAGCTAACCCGGTGTAGATTCAAACGAAAATGAACAAAAAATGTTGATGTGCTATACAACCCCTGTAGTCCTGTGTGGGTGTGAACAATGCGCAGTGTCACATTTAATTAATCAGTTCATGCATTAACTATATAGTCATTGTTTCGTTGAACCTTGCCCTTGGTGATTTCTGGACAACAAGCTATCACGAGGAAGATCGATGACAACCCACCACAGACAAGAGACAAGACAGCTCAGAAACAGAGAGAGGAGAAAGACACCAGACTCGGAAACACCGACCCACAGACAGTCCAATGGATTGTCAAACGTATTCAAGTGGAACTGACAGATGAATAGATCCTAAAGCAGCTACAAGAAGAGAATCTCCACATCCGAATCTTGAGGGCGGAGCGGATCCGGACATACTCCAAGATCCCTACTACACTAACTGTGGTGACATCTAAGGGCAGTGAGATACCACACCAGGCATCGATAAACAAGAGAGTACAACAGCCTGAGGGATTCATTCCAAGAATCACTCAATGTTCAAGATGCCAGAGGGCGGCCACAACAGAGCAACATGTTGCAGTAAGACAGAGATCTGCCGACACTGCGCCGATCACCGCGCCTTCAAAGAGTATCCGCTGGCCAAGATGGACACTGACTTCCGAGCAAACAACAACAAACGAAAGTGCGCCAGCTGCCTGGGCAAGCATGGAGCAAGATACCTGGGCTGTCCGTATCTCCAAAAGATCGCCATTACTACGAAGACACCATATAAGGAAGCAATGCGGAGGTGCGAGACAGCAACGTGCATCTCGCAAGCGGAAAGATCTAAACTACAAAGCCAGATAGACGAGATGAAGAAGCAAGTCAAGGCACTACTGACACCGACTCCGACCAGCGACAACGAAAAACTGCTGGCGGAAATAAAAGAGCTGCAGCAAAACATAAAGCAAGAAGTGGAACATATGGCCGAGATGAAGAAGGAAAACAAAGAAAAACTACGAAGCATTAAATCAGAGAGAGAGAGAGAGAGAGAGAGAGAGAGAGAGAGAGAGAGAGAGAGAGAGAGAGAGAGAGAGAGAGAACTGCTAAAAGCTGAAATGAAATTAATCGAAAACAAACCAACAGAAGCCATGCAAGAGACCACAGTGAAGCCGCAAGATGAAACCCAAGAACAAACCGAACCGAAACCTCAAGATAAAGCCAGCAGTCAAGCCACAACGCCCGAGACATTCAAGGGGAAACCAATATCCTGCCAGACATATGAAGAAAACCAAGATGAGTACCCTGACGACGGCATTCAGTGGCCCCTTGTACCTACCTTGGAAAAGTGCCAAGAATCGGCAAGGAGAGCCGAAATTAAAGAGGAACTCAGACGCAAGGAATTCAGAAGGCGCTGGGAAGAAAAAGAAAAGAAGAAGCCCAAGAAATTCAGGAGGAAACCGATAGAATACCCAGATATACATTATGACTGTGAGATCGACTTCGAGTACTATATATAGATGACGGAGAGATAGTTCCGTGGTTGACCACAGAGGAAGAAATCGAAAGCCAGCTGAAACTCAAACTCGAAAGTC
>OY992893.1:55883461-55940961 GCA_963921405.1 Cepaea hortensis | reverse complement strand
GGCAATATTTTCAAACACTGCACAGTCATTAAAATGCACCCTGTACATACAAACAACGGATGGTGGTGGTTTTGTAAATGTCAAATGTGATAAGTACACTGACTGTTTGATAATATCATATTTAACAGTTCGATACGCAAGGTTTGAACCGGAAACCTCAAACAGACTATTCAAGAACGATCCCATGGCCCAGCAAGGATGCTCATGCGTGCGGGTATGTCATTGTGAGCGCTATTTTCTGTGGTATCTTTGAATAGCCAGAAGTTTAAACTGTTACATGACTATAGCTGATTATTTCTTTGTCTGCTTTCACCATCCTCATTGTCAGGGCATCTGTCTTTTATGAAGAGATATATTCTTCATCTGTAGGTGCAGGGTTTCATGTAGGGGTATATTCTCCATCTATAGGTACAGGGTTTCATGTAGGGGTATATTCTTCATCTGTAGGTACAATGTTTCATGTAGGGGTATGTTCTTCATCTGTAGGTGCAATGTTTCATGTAGGGGTATGTTCTTCATCTGTAGGTGCAGAGTTTCATGTATGGGCATATTCCCCATTTGTAGGTCAGGGTGAAGGGCGGATGCTGGTGATCATATCGAGTAGAACGGAGGTCAGCATGCCAGAATGGATAAGAGCTGGTTCTTAAACATATGTGTCCTGATGCCGAGGTAGCGGGTTCAACCCCTACACCGGTCAGTAGGACTAAAACTGATTTCTCGTCATGGACCTGGGAACGTAAATTACTAGTACCTCTGAAGTCAGGTTGGGGTCACCTCATGGCGAGGGACACGAGTAATAAGCAAACATCAGTCCAGTGCACCAAAAGTAGTTGCACGTGTAAGAGTTGAGTTGAGTTGGGTTGAGCTAAGAACCGATATCACTGCACTCAGAACATTCCCATATGCGCTCCGTCCCCTCGTTCAACAGCCGGCGAAGAGTAACACTACTAATAATTCCAACCGCTATCTGATTGAAAGTTCTCCTGGTCTTCCCTCGTAGTTTTGAGGCTCTACCTGAACCCCTGCCAATCCCCCGCAATCTCATCCTTTCTACATACGGGTTCCTCCACCTTCTCCACCTGATCCCACAGGCGCACGACCACCTCTCCTTTGTCCATAAATAATCTGCTACCAAGAGGTGTATTCCCTGCCAGCCTATCCGTCTTGTTCATTCCCCCCGCACTCCCGCATGGCCAGGGCAAAAAATCCATACAATTTTTACAATCAGTCAATCAGTTTCTCTACTTTACTAAGCATACTCCTTGAGTCCGTGATTAAGGCAGTGTGTGTTGCAGTGGTCTCCTCTAACCAACGGAATGCCGCTGTGACTGCTTCCACCTCCATTCTCATGCTGGAGGTCTTAGCCTCATCTGACATACTCTCCTTATTCAAGAATCGTCCATTAGCCTTCGCAATGAAACAGCACCCACTCCCTTTGTTTCTCGCCACTGACCCATCAGTACAGATCACTATGTCACCTTGATGTGTTTTACTCTGGATCAGTTGCCCATTCTCTGCACTCATGACCCAGTGTTACAATTATATTGTGCTAGTCCGTCATGTCTTCAACCTGCTCTTTTTCACGATTGATAGTCTCTAGATCACAAATCTGACGTATAGATATTTCCGCCTGTGCCACCCAGGACATGCCTCGTCTTAGTCTATGATCCTAGACCATATCGGTGGCTTCATGCAGGGGTGATCCCTATCTGCAGCAACTCTCAGGTACCATTTGGCCTGAAGGAACATATGCCTATCCGCCATTGTTGGTAGCGCCAGGATTTGCCTCATGCATATAATTGGTGTGTCTTTTGTGCACCCCCAGAATAAAGACAAAGGAGAAAATGATTGCAGATAAACCACACACCGAGCGTGCGAGACGTAAAAAGGTGCATGATGGTGGAAATGACCATGTGTTCACATGCATCCACTGTGGACGAATATTTACAACGCAAATTTGCCTTATCAGTCACATTCGCTACCGCCATGGGTTGTACTTGTATTAAGCCTTATTGAAGCACAATGTAACAAACTATCGTCTGTCAAGACGGCAAGGTTCAAATGAATGAATGAATGAATGAATATATATATATATATATATATATATATATATATATATATATATATATATATATATATATATATATATATATATATATATATATATATGGGACGTTCATTTGAAACCCGTTCCAATGGCTTTATTACAAAAGCATGAAAGAAACATTAACAGGTGTGGTAGAGGTAAACAAAGCATTTATTTTGAATGAATTATGCATCATGCGTTGGTCAGAAAAAGTCGCCGTAGTCATTCAGGCAAGCATCCCATTGCTTAGGTAGGCAGCGAATGCCGTCTGCAAAAAAGGATTGTGGTTGTTCACTGAACCAAGTGTTAACCTCGTTCATTACGTCTGCATCCGTGTGAAATCGTTGCCCCTTGAGAGCTTTTTTTATGTTTCATCGCCTACCACTATGCGGAAGAGAAATGCATCACCCACCAGTCTGTAACGCAGAAAGTGGTTCAAACACCATCCCATGCGTTCCTCTTTTGGTGGTCGGTCAACATTCGTGGTACCCACTGTGAACACCCCTTCCGATATCGCAGTTTCTTACGAACGACCTTTTGAATTGTCCCAATTGGCACATCAAATTTTTTCGCTAGCGAACGCATGTTTCGACAACGGTTCATCTGTACTGCTGCATCAATTTTAGCGATGGTTTTTTTTTTTTCTGTTGCAACAATATGCGCTTGACCCGGCCGTCGCAGAGCTGTCGTGAACTTACGTCCTTTCCGAAACATTATTGCCCAGTCTGTCACTGCTCTCTTCGACACACATTTGTTACCGTACGCTGTCTGAATTCTTCGATGAATGTCCACTGGTCCACATCCTTCAAATGAAAGAAACTAAATCCCTGCTCTTTGAGCTTCTTTGGACGGATTTTGGATCAACCCGACAATTTTCTCAATGGTCAGAAAGAGAACCTATGCATTATGGGACGATAAGCACGTGCTCTTTTATTCATTGGCCAGTGCTTATCACATGGCTATGGCATGATCATGTTCAACGTATGCAAATACGCGGGGTGCGGCACCAACGGATTTTAAAGGAACACCCCGGTGGGTGTGTGGCTTATTTACAGTCATTTTCTCCTTTGTCTTTATTCCATTTCTGATATTCGTCCACCATGCAACACATTCAGCGGTGACTTGCTCCCAATGTGCATTATCAATGCCTGTATCAATCATGTTCCGCTTACAGACATCTTTGTATCGTAGTAGAGGCCGACCCTGAGATCTCTTACCCATCTGTAATTCATCCCTCCCCCCCAAAAAAAATGTCCTTTGGTATTCTAATATTACCCATCCTCATAAAGTGGCCTTTCCATCTAAGTCTACGAAGACTGAGCATGGAACAAACCGTCACACAACCTGATCTTTCCAATACTTCAGTATTTGCGATTTTGTCTTGCCACTTAATACTAAGTATTATTCGCAGACACCCCATATGAAAGCTGTTGAAACGTTTCTCTTGGTGTGAGTAAGTTGACCAGGCTTCACTGCCATAAAGAAGAGTACTAAGGACAGGCTTGATAGACAAGAAATTTTGTTTTGGCAGTAAGCTTCCTGTTCTCCTAGAGTATCCTAGACTCTTTTTGTAAACCTGTTCATTGTTGTTACTGCTTTACCAATCCTGATGTTGATTTTCTGATCTAGGGATAATTTTCTATTTACCTCTGATCCTAGATATGTAAAATGGTCTGCTATCTCTAGTTCAGCGTCGTCAATAAAGATTGATGGTACCCCATGTGCACCTTTTGACATAATTTGTATCTTCTTTTTGCTAATTGTTAAACCAAATTCAGAACAAGCATTGGATAATGCATATAGTAGACAATGTAATTATTCCTCAGTGTGCTTCGTAATTGCAGCATCATCTACAAAAAGCAACTCTCTGATAAGTACCCTCCTAATTTTGGCCTTGGCCTTCAATCTCTGAGCATTGTAGAGTCCGCCATCTGAGCGTGAATGAATGTATATACCACCATCCTGATCACGAAAGGCATAGTTCAGTAGAAGTGAAAAGTACATTCAAAGAGAGTGGGAGCTAGTACACAACCTTGCTTAACTCCACTCTTGATTTCAAACCCCCCTGAAGATGCACCATCAAACTTGATTATACCCTTCATGCCTGTGTGGAACGATTCCACAATGGATCTTTTTAGCAGTACCTGGTGCATTAGTCTTACAGCCTGCAATTCAGATTTTGTACTAGCCCCAAGCACCCAATGACGCAGGCAGGCTGTGGCGGATGAGCACCCAATTGGTTGGGGGATGCCCAGCTTGATGCGGGCGGTGGCTGATCAGTGACACCAATAGGTGTCTGTCACCGTCAGAGGCAACCCGTGGCGCCCCATGTCAACGCCACTTGACAAGGACTTATAACGCGTAACTGCTACCTCTCGCTTTGATTCCGAGACCATCAAAGTATATGTTGATTTAAACAAAAAAAATCGAATTATGTATCCATTGTTTCTGAAATAATTACATATATATTGATATATTTCATTTTTACATTATCGTAGGTTCCCGGCAATGCGGTTATGAAATGATCACATACACAATCCTTATAAGCTCTTTATATATAGATTGTGAACAATGTGCACATGAAATGTGTCTATTACTATATAGGATATTAACTATTTACAGTTATAGTATGAATTTCGCATAGATGTGTGAACTATGGACTTTTCCCAGATTGAGTGTGACGTGATGGGCTTTGGTTTCGTTCTCGGAGGTTCCTCGCCATGTTATGTACAGACTGTAGACCCGCTAGGGCCAGCTGCAGCTGCAGGACTGAAGGTAAATCAAATCCCGAGGATATGCCCCATAACGGATTGCTTGGAATGTGTTATCTCCATAGAACAATGACTAGCGAACTCTGTCCCAGTGGCACATTACTTTCCCTGTATTGATGACCAGCCTGCCCTTATAATCAATACAATGTAACGATTGTTTCACAGACTTTACACCAACCACGCAAAATTACATTCACTAGGGTCGTGTAATGACACCGTAGATTAAAAAGTGTTTTCTGTTGCACACACACACACACACACACACGCACACACGCACACACACAAGCGCGCACGCAGACGCGCACGCAGACGCATACTATATGCACACATACACACACACGCACACACACTCACACATGTTAAATATACACCGAGCAGAAACAACCGGCTTGTCAAATGAATGGTGTGTTTACTCGGGCACATGAACCAGAGCTTCAGTAGAAGCTTCCTAAACAAGGGCTTGGTACTAGTTGGTACAGCCAGTGAAACTGCATCAGCTGGTCACCTGGCAACGGTCGCAGCGGCTTACGTATATATATATATATATGTGTGTGTGTAATTTGCAAGGAAAAAAAGTGGCCAGTTCAGTTTATTCACATATGCATGTACATATGTACCTATGTTTGTGTTTGTTACAATATTATGAAAGAAAGAAAACTTAAGTTACCTTTTGATTCACATATATATGTATGTACGTATGTCCGTGTATGTTACAATAGTAACTATTATGAAAGATATTAACGTGACTAACTAATCACCATGTGCGTTCCCAGGTTCGTCACTTTATATCCAGTATAAACGACCAGAACGTTCTTACCATGAGCCACCAGGAAGTCGGACATCTCCTAGCACAAACACGCCAGATAACAATAACGGTCCTATCAGACATGGTCTCACCAAGGCAAGCAATGAACAGCATGCCCATAATGTAACTCAAACACGTATACACTAATTCATTGTTCAGCCACGCAGCCAAGCAATGCAACAATATATTATACGAGTATTTTTACGCATATCATATTTTCATGCACATCATATGTTCATGCACATCATATTTCCATTAATATCATTCGAGTATTCTCATGCATATATAAGTTCATGCACATCATATTTTCATGCACATAATATTTTCATGCATATTGTCATGCACATCCTATTGCCATGTTTATCATATTGTCATGAACATCATATTTTCATTAGAGTAAGGGGAACTGCAGTAAGTCATAAACATTCAATGAATGAATCACAAACAAAAGACGAGCTTTAATAGAAGAAGATCACAGGTAAGAAAATGGACGTTGCAGCTGAAGCCTTCGTTAGAAATGGAAAAACAAATACAAATCGACACAGCTACATGAACAACACTACATGGAAATATAAATGTAAAAGTTACTTATCTGTATCCTTGTTGTGTTCTGGACACGTCGTTCATTGTATCCGCGTTGATTATCACGTAGTTGTGTCGGTTTGAGTTGGTTTTTTGTGTGCTGACGACGGCTTTAGCCGCAATGTCCATATTGTTACTTGCGATTGTGTTCTAGTAGTAGTAACGCTTACCGTCTACGTCTCATTTTTTTGGTGATTCATCATATTTTCACACACATCATATTTTCACACTCACCATATTTTCACGCACACCATAATTTCACGCACATCATATGTTCACACACACCATATTTTCACGCACATCATTTTTTCATGCACATCTTATTTTCATGCACACTATATTTTCATGCACACCATATTTTCATACACATCATATTTTCATGCACATCATATTTTTACGCACATCATATTCTTATGCACATCATATGTCCACTCACACGTCATATTTTCACTCGCACATTTTATTTTCATGCGCACCATATTTTCATGCGCATCATATGTTCACTCACACATGATAGTTTCATGCACACCACATTTTCACACCCACCATATTTTCAATCACATCATATTTTCATGCACATCATATGTCCACTCACACGTCACATTTCAATGCGCACTATATTTGTACGCATACTGACGACCGAATGTGCCAGTTACACGTTAACAGTTGTGTACAGATGTCAGACACTGCTGTACGCAATGTTATTCAGGACTCTCAGCCAACCAATCGACACTTGATATGCATGCATATCAGGGCTAGATGCACGTACCCTTTATTCTGAAGATTAAACACCTGTTACTCTTGTTCTTTTCAGTTCACCGTCTTCTTTTGTTCTTCTCGACAAGGATGTTTTAATTTCTTTATGTCTGTTCACAAAGAAGCTGCCGTAAGGGCCGATGCATTTTCTAGGTTTGTTCGCTGTCACTCCTTGGGTTAAGATTACAGCTGTTTACGTTAACCTTTCATATTTATAGTTTTGTGTTTCAATTTTTTTTTAATGCGCATGTTTCAATTTTTTAAAATAAATATGTGTTTCTTTTTGTTTCAGTATATCCCTTTATCAAATATTTGTTGGAAATAATTACAAAAGCGCCATACTGCTGTCATACTCCTAAATGTATTCCCAGTTTATTGCCAATACCCCAAAATACACTTCTAAACAGTTGACCATTCTACTCGGGGGGGGGGGGGGAGTGGGGATGAGTGGTCTCGAAGTATTATTTCCACTTCGAGTGCTGGAGGTCCCGGGTTCAAGCCGGCAAGTTTTCACGTGGACTTTTGGTAACAAAATTTCCCCTGGTCTCTGGGTAGTGAGATCGGACGCCCGTGTGTATTGTTGTGGACGTAAAATATCCCTTGACAGTTGGATATCGAAAAAGAATAGCCTAAGGGTGCTTCCCGGACAAAATTTCGAGTTAAAAATCTACCCAAAGTATGTCAGGAACCTCACCGGTGCTACGGAGTTCGTGCATTGAGCTGAGATTCTCCGGACTCAGGCTTGAGTTAGGAGTAGAACGGAACACTTATGGGTTACACCCGTGTGCCGTGATATTGATCCGTCGACTAAACTAAACTAAACTGAACTAAACTGATCTGATTATTCTACTAAGTATACGCCAGATTCTTCTTTCTTCTTCTTTCGTCTTTTATCCCCGATTGGGGTATAAGACCTGAATGAATTCACTCCAAACATCCTGTCTTTAGCTAACCAACGGAGCTCCGTCCATTCCCTGCTCATGCTATTCGTATCTGTTTCTACTTCTCTTCTTCCGTGTGTTTTTATGTCTTCTTTTATTTCAAGTGCCCATTGGATTCCCGACATACGCCTTTCTAGTTATGCTATTTGTTTTCTCCATGTGTGTCCTATCCAGAACCAGCATCTTTTCTTCACCTCTTGGTTAACTTGTGTGTGTGTGTGTGTGTGTGTGTGTGTGTGTGTGTGTGTGTGTGCGTGCGTGCGTGCGTGGGTGTGTGTGTGTGTGTGTGTGTGTGTGTGTGTGTGTGTGTGTGTGTGTGTGTGTGTGTGTGTGTGGCTTGTTCTCTCCATTAACTCCAGATTTATAATTCTATCATACCATTCTAGTCCTATTTTCCGCAGGCGCCAATCAGTAAATGTTTGTAGCATATTTGTAATCGTTTTCGTCGTTCTTCGTGATTCTAATCCATACGGTAGTGCTGATTCATCGTTAGAATTGAATATTCTAAACTAGGTGTAAAGGGTAATTTATTTTACCTTCAAATAACTTCCTAGTGTGTCGACAATCACTCTAGCCTTCTTTATTCCTATTCTGATATCTCAATCTGTTCTGCTATCTTTGTCTACATTGTTCATAATTAGATGTACTCCCAGATAGCTGAGTAGATGTTTTGGTTTCAGATGTGCTGCAACAGAGAAAGCGGTAATGATCTATAAAAGAATGCATTTTAGTAAGTTTAGATGGATTCTTGTTAAGATAGAACTAAATGCAATGTCTAGAGTGTAAGATAGTCGGACAATGGTACAGTAACTTGTGTGTAAGATAGTTGGATAATGATACCATCTGGTGTAAAGTATTGTAACTTGTGAGTAAGATAGTCGGACAATTGGATTGTAACTAGTGTGTAAGATAGTCGGACAATGGTACTGTAACTTGTGTGAAGATAGTCGGACAATGATACTGTAACGTGTGTGTAAGATAGTCGGACAATTATACTATCTAGTGTGAAGATAGTCGGACAATTTATGTGTAAGCTAGTCGGACAATGGTACTGTAATTAGAGTGTAAGATTGTCGAACAATGGTACTGTAACTTATGTGTAAGATAATTGGACAATGGTACTATCTAGTGTGAAGATAGTCGGACAATGGTACTGTAACTTGTGTGTAAGAAAGTCGGACAATGGTACTGTAACATGTGTGTAAGATAGTTGTACAATGGTACTATCTAGTGTGAAGATAGTCGGACAATGGTACTGTAATGTGTGTGTAAGATAGTAGAGCAATGATACTTAACTAGTGTGTAAGATAGTCGGACAATGATACCGTAACGTGTATGTAAGAAAGTAGAGCAATGGTACTGTAAATAGTGTGTAAGATAGTCGGACAATGGCACTGTAACTACTGTGTAAGATAGTCGGACAATGGCACTGTAACTAATGTGTAAGATAGTCGGACAATGGCACTGCAACTAGTGTGTAAGATAGTCAGACAATGGCACTGCAGCTAGTATGTAAGATAGTCAGACAATGGCACTGCAGCTAGTATGTAAGATAGTCAGACAATGGCACTGCAGCTAGTAAGTAAGATAGTCAGACAATGGCACTGCAACTAGTATGTAAGATAGTCAGACAATGGCACTGCAACTAGTATGTAAGATAGTCAGACAATGGCACTGCAACTAGTATGTAAGATAGTCAGACAATGGCACTGCAGCTAGTATGTAAGATAGTCAGACAATGGCACTGCAGCTAGTATGTAAGATAGTCAGACAATGGCACTGCAGCTAGTATGTAAGATAGTCAGACAATGGCACTGCAGCTAGTGTCTAAGATAGTCAGACAATGGCACTGCAGCTAGTATGTAAGATAGTCAGACAATGGCACTGCAACTAGTATGTAAGATAGTCAGACAATGGCACTGCAGCTAGTATGTAAGATAGTCAGACAATGGCACTGCAGCTAATGTGTAAGATAGTCAGACAATGGCACTGCAACTAGTATGTAAGATAGTCAGACAATGGCACTGCAGCTAGTATGTAAGATAGTCAGACAATGGCACTGCAGCTAGTATGTAAGATAGTCAGACAATGGCACTGCAGCTAGTGTCTAAGATAGTCAGACAATGGCACTGCAGCTAGTATGTAAGATAGTCAGACAATGGCACTGCAACTAGTATGTAAGATAGTCAGACAATGGCACTGCAGCTAGTATGTAAGATAGTCAGACAATGGCACTGCAGCTAATGTGTAAGATAGTCAGACAATGGCACTGCAGCTAGTATGTAAGATAGTCAGACAATGGCACTGCAGCTAGTATGTAAGATAGTCAGACAATGGCACTGCAGCTAGTGTGTAAGATAGTCAGACAATGGCACTGCAGCTAATGTGTAAGATAGTCAGACAATGGCACTGCAGCTAGTATGTAAGATAGTCAGACAATGGCACTGCAGCTAGTATGTAAGATAGTCAGACAATGGCACTGCAGCTAATGTGTAAGATAGTCAGACAATGGCACTGCAGCTAGTATGTAAGATAGTCAGACAATGGCACTGCAGCTAGTATGTAAGATAGTCAGACAATGGCACTGCAGCTAGTATGTAAGATAGTCAGACAATGGCACTGCAGCTAGTATGTAAGATAGTCAGACAATGGCACTGCAGCTAGTATGTAAGATAGTCAGACAATGGCACTGCAGCTAGTATGTAAGATAGTCAGACAATGGCACTGCAGCTAGTATGTAAGATAGTCAGACAATGGCACTGCAGCTAGTATGTAAGATAGTCAGACAATGGCACTGCAGCTAGTATGTAAGATAGTCAGACAATGGCACTGCAACTAGTATGTAAGATAGTCAGACAATGGCACTGCAACTAGTATGTAAGATAGTCAGACAATGGCACTGCAACTAGTATGTAAGATAGTCAGACAATGGCACTGCAACTAGTATGTAAGATAGTCAGACAATGGCACTGCAGCTAGTATGTAAGATAGACAATGGCACTGCAGCTAGTATGTAAGATAGTCAGACAATGGCACTGCAACTAGTATGTAAGATAGTCAGACAATGGCACTGCAGCTAGTATGTAAGATAGTCAGACAATGGCACTGCAACTAGTATGTAAGATAGTCAGACAATGGCACTGCAGCTAGTATGTAAGATAGTCAGACAATGGCACTGCAGCTAGTATGTAAGATAGTCAGACAATGGCACTGCAGCTAGTATGTTGGATAGTCAGACAATGGCACTGCAGCTAGTATGTAAGATAGTCAGACAATGGCACTGCAGCTAGTATGTAAGATAGTCAGACAATGGCACTGCAGCTAGTATGTAAGATAGTCAGACAATGGCACTGCAGCTAGTATGTAAGATAGTCAGACAATGGCACTGCAGCTAGTATGTAAGATAGTCAGACAATGGCACTGCAGCTAGTATGTAAGATAGTCAGACAATGGCACTGCAGCTAGTATGTAAGATAGTCAGACAATGGCACTGCAGCTAGTATGTAAGATAGTCAGACAATGGCACTGCAGCTAGTATGTAAGATAGTCAGACAATGGCACTGCAGCTAGTATGTAAGATAGTCAGACAATGGCACTGCAGCTAGTATGTAAGATAATCAGACAATGGCACTGCAACTAGTATGTAAGATAGTCAGACAATGGCACTGCAACTAGTATGTAAGATAGTCAGACAATGGCACTGCAACTAGTATGTAAGATAGTCAGACAATGGCACTGCAGCTAGTATGTAAGATAGTCAGACAATGGCACTGCAGCTAGTATGTAAGATAGTAAGACAATGGCACTGCAACTAGTATGTAAGATAGTTAGACAATGGCACTGCAGCTAGTATGTAAGATAGTCAGACAATGGCACTGCAACTAGTATGTAAGATAGTCAGACAATGGCACTGCAGCTAGTATGTAAGATAGTCAGACAATGGCACTGCAACTAGTATGTAAGATAGTCAGACAATGGCACTGCAACTAGTATGTAAGATAGTCAGACAATGGCACTGCAACTAGTATGTAAGATAGTCAGACAATGGCACTGCAGCTAGTATGTAAGATAGTCAGACAATGGCACTTCAGCTAGTATGTAAGATAGTCAGACAATGGCACTGCAGCTAGTGTCTAAGATAGTCAGACAATTGCACTGCAGCTAGTATGTAAGATAGTCAGACAATGGCACTGCAACTAGTATATAAGATAGTCAGACAATGGCACTGCAGCTAGTATGTAAGATAGTCAGACAATGGCACTGCAGCTAGTGTGTAAGATAGTCAGACAATGGCACTGCAGCTAATGTGTAAGATAGTCAGACAATGGCACTGCAGCTAGTATGTAAGATAGTCAGACAATGGCACTGCAGCTAGTATGTAAGATAGTCAGACAATGGCACTGCAGCTAGTATGTAAGATAGTCAGACAATGGCACTGCAGCTAGTATGTAAGATAGTCAGACAATGGCACTGCAGCTAGTATGTAAGATAGTCAGACAATGGCACTGCAGCTAGTATGTAAAATAGTCAGACAATGGCACTGCAGCTAGTATGTAAGATAGTCAGACAATGGCACTGCAGCTAGTGTGTAAGATAGTCAGACAATGGCACTGCAGCTAATGTGTAAGATAGTCAGACAATGGCACTGCAGCTAGTATGTAAGATAGTCAGACAATGGCACTGCAGCTAGTATGTAAGATAGTCAGACAATGGCACTGCAGCTAGTATGTAAGATAGTCAGACAATTGCACTGCAGCTAGTATGTAAGATAGTCAGACAATGGCACTGCAGCTAGTATGTAAGATAGTCAGACAATGGCACTGCAGCTAGTATGTAAGATAGTCAGACAATGGCACTGCAGCTAGTATGTAAGATAGTCAGACAATGGCACTGCAGCTAGTATGTAAGATAGTCAGACAATGGCACTGCAGCTAGTATGTAAGATAGTCAGACAATGGCACTGCAGCTAGTATGTAAGATAGTCAGACAATGGCACTGCAGCTAGTATGTAAGATAGTCAGACAATGGCACTGCAGCTAGTATGTAAGATAGTCAGACAATGGCACTGCAGCTAGTATGTAAGATAGCCGGACAATGGCACTGCAGCTAGTGTGTAAGATAGTCAGACAATGGCACTGCAGCTAGTATGTAAGATAGTCAGACAATGGCACTGCAGCTAGTATGTAAGATAGTCAGACAATGGCACTGCAGCTAGTATGTAAGATAGTCAGACAATGGCACTGCAACTAGTATGTAAGATAGTCAGACAATGGCACTGCAGCTAGTATGTAAGATAGTCAGACAATGGCACTGCAGCTAGTATGTAAGATAGTCAGACAATGGCACTGCAGCTAGTGTGTAAGATAGTCAGACAATGGCACTGCAACTAGTATGTAAGATAGTCAGACAATGGCACTGCAGCTAGTATGTAAGATAGTCAGACAATGGCACTGCAGCTAGTGTGTAAGATAGTCAGACAATGGCACTGCAACTAGTGTGTAAGATAGTCAGACAATGGCACTGCAACTAGTGTGTAAGATAGTCAGACAATGGCACTGCAACTAGTGTGTAAGATAGTCGGACAATGATACTGCAAATAGTGTGCAAAATGGCTGAAAAATGGTACTGTAACATGTATGTAAGATAGTAAGGCAAGGATACTGCAACTAGTGTGTAAAATAGCTGAACAATTGTACTGTAACGTATGTGTAAGATAGTAGTGTGATGATACTGCAACTAGTATTTAAGATAGCCGGACAATGGTACTGTAACTTGTGTGTAAGATAGTCGGACAATGACATTGCAACTAGTGTTTAAGATAGTCGTACAATGGCACTGCAAGTAAGGTGTAAGATAGTCGGACAATGGCACTGTAACTAGAGAGTAAGATAGTCTGACAATGGTATAACGAGAACAAGAGCGTTGAAGTGCTACATATGATCTATACTGTTATATGGAAGTGAAACATGGACAAAAAGCAAACAATCTGAGAAACATATAATGGCAACGGAGATGTGATTTATGAGGAAAATTCAATGAATACCATGGACAGACAGAAAAACCAATAAACAAGACCTACAAGAAGCAAATGAAAACCGTAAACTGATTAGAGAAAATAGACGTAGATAGTCAAGATCGTTTGGGCAAGTTATGAGAAACAACAAACTAACAAACTAAATGACAACTTGCAATGCTGAAGGCAAATGAAATAGGGAAAAACAGAGATAAATATTTGGATAATTTGACTACATGGCATAATCGAGACAAGAAGACAGATCTGATCCTCGGCTCTGGTAATTGTGTGAGATAGCGAAATGCAACCGTCCACGCTGATCCTCGGCTCTGGTAATTGTGTGAGATAGCGAAATGCAACCGTCCACGCTCATTGGCTTGACACATTATAATGATGAAAGCCAGCCGAAATGATAATGGTCACATCGCCCAGTCGACCTGGTGTAATAATATGAGGTTAGTACCATACACTTGCTAGACCCCCTGCCCTGCCTGAAAGGGATCCTTTACTTTATGTTTTATTATTAACCTTCACTTGCCCCTCTGGCGTGTCTCCCCCTTGTCGTGGTAGAGGGGCTTGCGTGTTACAGTGACCCAAGAGCTAAGCCGACGGTAGCACAGCTACATGTCGGATAGGTCAGGGGGTGCTGGAACCAGACCAAGAAAGACACACGCCTGCTGCTCTGCAGGTGGACTGGGGACAGGCAGTCAAAAGTCCTAATCAGGCGCACGTTGTCAGAGCATTCTTGGTCCAGACACGTATTCTACGGCTCTCTGCTGAGGGATATGGCTGAATTCCTCTAAGTCAATAACCCCCGGATGTGAGAGCCGGGCGGAAACTCACCCACTGCAAAATGGAGGTGAGATGCGGAGCCTGCTACATTATGGTCCAGACACTTTTTCGAAGGCTCTCATCCGAGGGATATGAGGGGTCCCCCGGATGAGAGGGCTTGGTCGTTACTCGCTCTCTGCTGTATGGAGGTAAGGTGCCGAGCCGGCAGTACATGAAATCTACCTTGCGAGCGTTAAAAAAAGTGGAAAAGCGTTCCAAGCGCACGCAATAGTTACGATACAAGTCTATATAAAAACTCTTTGAGTGAGTATGGTCAAAAGGTGAATAAACGTCTCATTAACACGAAATGGAACGCTTGGCTAGCGAATTCATTACGTGAAAGTCCGGAGCGAAAGCTTACTGAGTGGATATCTTATTAACACGAAATGGAACTCTTGGCTAGCGAATTCATTACGTGGAGATCCGAAGTGAAAAGCTACAGCGTGGATGTCGTCTGCAGACTGACCGTTCCTGGTCTGTTCCGGGAGCGGCCAGGGACGAACGATATACCCTATACATGGAAGTGAGGAATTAAAGGAGCCATGAGCAGGATGTGGCGATTCCTTGGGTGTGCCAAGTCCCAGAGCGCTATGTGCCGGCTCTGCAATTATGGAAGCCTCCTTGGATGGCGGAGAATGCCTATGGACTGTTCCTGCCTTCTCTTGAGGGCTGACTGTAAAGTCTTTAGCCGTTCTAATGTGACCAGCAGAGATGTGGACGACACCACAGCAGTAAGGGTTGAATGTCCCTCGAAACCACGAGAAGGCAAACTCGTTTACCAAACGCCTGCTGAAGTCGGATATGTCGGCCTAAAGGCGCAAATAAATCAGGCACAACGCAAAATACGTCCGAGTGAAATGTCCTTCGGAACAGCTTTGATTAACTAGTCTTCCGAATGCCCTTCGGGCATGGAACAGCTCTGACTATCTAGTCTTCCGAATGTCCCTCGTGCCCGGAACAGCTCTGACTACTTTGTCTTCCGGGCACAGCGACAAGCACATGTCCGAACCGAAAGCTCGATGACTGGATGCCATTTGCAGACCGACTGTTCCTGGTCTGTGCGAACGAAATGCCCAGTACATTGAAGTGAGGAAATAAAGCAGCCACGAGCAGGACGTGGCCCAATACCAGAGCATTATGTGTCGGCTCTGCAAATATGGAAGCCTCCTTGGATGGTGGATAATGCCCATGGACTGCCCCTGCCTTAACTTGAGGGCTGACCATGAAGTCTTCGACCGTTCTAACTAAATCAGCTGGGATATGGATGGCACCATAAAAGTGAGAGTCCCCCAGGAATGCTAAGCTGGTTAAAAAAAAAAAACACACACACACACACACACATACACACAAACGCACGTTAAAGTCGTATGTGTTTGCCTAATTGTTTTGACCCGAGGGTGCATAACGAGACACACCGCAGTTACGTCTGAAAAAAAAAAACACTCCGGATGAACAAAGAAGACGAAGAAGAAGAAGAAGAAGAAGAAGAAGAAGAAGAAGAAGAAGAAGAAGAAGAAGAAGAAGAAGAAGAAGAAGAAGAAAAAGAACCTTCATTTGGATAACATACACAGCTAACTGGTACGGTAATTTGTGTACAGACAACAAGTTGTTGATTTTTTAAAGCTGTCGTGACTGCCACATCCACATACACTCTTATGTCGGATGTAAATAACATAATAGATGCTGTCACAATGCTGCCGACATTGGCTAAGGTAATGTCCAGAGGTATGTCTGTATGAATACTCTGCAGGTATACTTATGACCTGATAGTAAGCACTGGTCAACACCGGTTTTCGCGCACACAACGTTATTGATTATGAAGAGACATGATGAAAACATGCACTACACTCAGGAACCATATTAAAACAGGTAAATACACAATACTGCCTTCGATCGGCCTTGTGACATAACTAGTCACACCAGACTCTTTCCCGTGTCCGAACTCAACTGAATGGCTGGCTAAGTTTCCTTCCTTAACTCAAACACCGAGTAACTGGCTAGTTTCCTTAACGTTGCCCACAAACTCAACTCTCCTGGCTAAGTTTTCCTCACTTAGCCTCAGAACTCCACTGTCTGGCTGTCTCCCTCACTTAGCCTCAGACTGACTGCCGCTGAATGCCTGGCTAAGTCTCCAATACTTAGCCCCAGATCCAACTGACCCCAATTTTCCCAGACCTCTGTCTTTATTCACTCTCCTCGGGCCCACCCGTGAAAATCTATTTCACCCTTGAACCCAATGACTGCTCCAAATGTTGCTGTATGTAGCCGGGGGAGGGGTTGGGGTGAGTGCCCAACCTTGCATGAATACCTCAGTGGCTCGTGCATTCATCACCTATGCAGCAAAAGTCCAACTCCTGTCCTTCTCATGCGGGAGCTGTTTTAACTAACAGGAGAAGGGGCCACGGAGTGTCACTGGCGCCGAGAAATAACCAGAACGCTCTGGATGTGTATGCACTTACATGCATGCGCAGACACGTGTGTGCGTGCCTACACACCTAAACTCGAGTAAGACCCAGTTTGCTCTAGCAAGGGAAAGATGCTGAAGACGGAAGTAACCAGCCAGGAGGCGCACCACAGAAATCAGGATGCAACGTAATCACACGTCATGAAATATGTCGAGTACTGCTAAATGTTATGGTGCTCGCCTGCTTTGGACCCCCAGGCAGGTGTAGTGCCGGGCCCTATGCCTCGAAAGGGTCCAACCACAGCTAGAGGAGGTCCTTCTCAGATGTCGTGTGGAGCCAGGGGACCTGAGAATAGAGCATCTGGCCATACCAAACAAAGACTAAAAATAATGCACTGGAGTGCGAATGGAGTCAGCAACCAAAAAAAAAAAAAAAAAAAAAAATAGAATTAGAAACAAACTTGGACTAAGAAAAAGTAAGCGTATGTTGCTTGCAAGAAACTCACCTCAACGAAAATATAGCCTTCAAATTCAGAGGCTACCGGTGTTAGCGATCTGACCGAAAGGACAGGCGAAAGGATGGGATACTGACCCTTGTAAAAAAAAAATAACGTCACTGCTTCTCAAATTGAAGTTTACATGGAAAGGGCTGAGCATCAGACACTTAAACTTAAGACAGGCAATACATACCTTCATCTGATCAATTACTACTGTCCAAGTGACCGCCCACAGACACTGGACACACTACTGTTAAAAGAAAAACATGATTGTGTGTGGCGACTTCAACAGCCACTCGTAAAGCTGGGGCTATGATCACATGGACCAGAGACTAGAGAGACTGGAGGACTGGCAGGATGAGAATAGATTCATCTTGATTAACAAGCCGTCCGACCCACATACTTTCTCCTCGAGATCATGGCACACTACAACTTCACCGGACCTGGCTTTTCATTCACCAGACCTGGAGTGGAACATTATACGAATTGTTGGGAAACAACTTGATGACAGTGATCATCGGCCAGTCTTTCTAACTGTGGAAAATGAGTTTGTAAGTGAAAGCAGCACCCTCTTAAGGTGGAACTACAAGAAAGCAAACTGGGCAATGTACAAGCATCGCACCATCATACTGGTTAGAAACCTGAATACCGAGAAAGACATAAAATAAATAAAGTAGTTGAGTTTGGGAAATGCATACTACAGGCAGCACGAGACACAGTACCAATCTACTTCTCTCAAGAAATGGAGGATGCATTCCAAGAGAAGAAACTGGTGCTTACTGCACGGATAGATCTGAAGAAAGCCTTTGACAAATAAAAGAAGGTCTGACGAAGAAACTGAGAAACTGTAAAATCAATGGAAGAATCTACAAATGGGTGTAAGCATTCTTGCACAACAGAAGAGCCTGAGTCCAGATAGACGGACTCAAGAGCAAGAAAGTACTGCTGCGTTACGGTGTTACCCATACTTTTTCTAATCTTCATAAATGATCTTGTTGCTAATATATCGCATGGAATTAAAGCGGCAATGTACGCCGATGACCTGGTTCTATGGAGAACAAATGAACATGCATCAGTGGCTACCAGATCGCTACAAAGGGCTGTAGATGCATTTGTTGCATGGGCAAATAAATGGTGTGTCAGCATAAACACTGACAAGTGTAGCACCACTCTATTTACCTTCTCTCCAAAACAAAAGGCAGGGATCATCCAGATAAATGGAGTACGCCTTAGAGAAGATAAAAAACCAATATACCTTGGGGTAACATTTGATGGCAGGCGGACATAGAGAAAGCACATCAACAAAGCAGTAGCAAAAGCCAGAAGAAAAATAGCCATCCTGAGAAAAATAAGTGGAACCATATGGGGCGCCAGTGGGAAAATACTTAGCAAAGTTTATCAACAGAGCATACGACCACACCTGGAATACGGGTCAACTGCGTGGTTTTCAGCATCAAACACCACACTACAAGAGCTGTACATGGTGCAAAATCAAGCACTTAGAATCACCACAGGAGGGATGAGATCATCCCCTATAGTGGAAATGGAGAAGATGGGGAGGACACAAGCACTGAGAAAGAGCAGAGATACAAAAAAGCTAATACAGGCAGAAAATTTCCTCAACTTGCCAGGCCACTGTGAAGAACAGATTTGAAAACTTAGCTATGGGACGGTTGAAAAGAAGCAGTTTTATCCACCAGGCCAAACGACTCTGTAGAGAAATCACCGATCAGCCCACAGTTGGTATCCCCCTTAAAACTATACTAGAGCGAACTCCATGAAAAGATGAACATAGACTATCACTACAAATCCAGACAAAAGTGAGAGGATTATCTGACAAGGAAGAACAGAACAGTGTACAGCGCAGAACAGCCACTCTCAGCTTCCTTGATGAAGAATACCCACAGGACCTCTGGATCCGAGTCTACACAGATGGGTCAGCACAAAATGCTGTTCGAAATAGAGGAGCGGGGGTGTACATAGAATACCACAATAATAATAGGGACACTGCCAGAGTACCAACAGGAAAGTACTGCCATAACTATGATGCTGAAATTGAGGTAATCAAGATAGCAACAGAGAAATTACTAAATATCAGCCATGGCACACAACCTATGATGTTATTGACAGATGCAAAATCAGTACTCGAGGAGCTCCTGTCTGGGAAATTGGCAGTACTAAGGACACTACTTTCTGAACTTATCAGTCAGCATAAGGTCACCATACAGTGGATACCATCCCACTGTGGAATACCTGGAAACGACAGAGCTGATCGATTAGCTAAGGAAGGAGCAAAAGAAGAGCAGCCTGATGTGCCCGTTACATACCACCAAAAGAAAAGAATGATCAAATCAGTCAGAAAACCACAAGAACCTCCTCAAGATGACTACCACTGTCAACGTCCTAGAGACCTAGGGAAATGAAACTCGGGTTCATAAGGCAACAAACTCCATTCTGATACTATCTGATATAATTTATTTACAGTAAGCTGGCGAAGAATGGTTTTCGCAGCCAGCTACACTTGAGTACCATATCACAGGAGTTCATAACAAAGCAATCATACATAATCATTACAACAAACTCTATCATCTATCTTATGAGTAACACTCCTAAATACACTTGGGTTCAATCTATCAAGTCCCCCTTAAGTTAAGCCCTGTTACTTCTTCGATGTCCAGTCGCCGTCTCCCCTCTAACGTGTCTCGATCGGACACGGGCTGTAACTCTCCTCGAGCTTCTCGTGGAACAGGACCTGGCACGCGATAGGCGGGTTCCACCTGTGTCCACGGAGCTGTAGGCGAACTGACCTATCCTTCTCGAAGGCTCTAGATTGTTCGAGCATTCTAGTGGGTCTCTTTAGTTCCCTTGTATTGGGGTTATGTCCCTTCTCTCAATCCCTTCTATCTTTATGTTCCTACCGACTCCATGTGAGACTCTGACAGGGTTCCCCCTCCCCGCTTTTTTGGGTTAGCATATGGTAATTAGTTTGTACTAATTCTGTCATAGGATCACATGAAGTTGGTGTTGGTAGTTTCGTGGATGGGAACCTGGCCATCTATATACTTGCACTATTAACTCATGTATTTCACAGTACAACAATTCGGGGTGATTGCTGAAGAGCTCCTATCTCTTCCATATTCTTAAACATGCTTATCCGACTGAAGTTCCCTGACGCTTCCAGTTGTATTTGCAACCGCGCCCTTCTCAAGTATCCATATGATACCAGGATATTAAACTCTGTGTTAGAGAGTTTTAACAAGACAAATTGTCTTGGCTTATTTAAGAACACCTGCAATTCTTGTCCTGAATGTGTATTTTGATACACTTTTACTTCCGTATGTTTTATAGTGCTCAATATATATATGCACTCTTGTTTTCTCCCAAGTAACTACTTATGTTCCTGTTTGCCTGTTAGTGTGTTTACTGCCTTGTTACTTGCTCTAATAAAATGTGTGTGTGATTTAATTGTTAGTGTTTAGTTTTATGAGTATGTCCTACCTAATGTATAAAGTGTGTGCTACATGTGTGTATGTGGTGTGTAGTACATCTCTAAGTGTCACGAGCTGGAATATCCCTTGTCATGAATTACGTCATCTGTGTAACGCATGGACAGGGTATTCAAACAGTGATTCTTAGAATGAACCTATTTTCTCTCACACTAAACATGTATACACAATTTTAGACAAGTGTTGCATTTTACATCCAAAAACGCAGACAAATTAAAATGAATACTTTTTGCGTACAATTTGTCCGCTCAGTATATCGCTCTCTCATTTAATTCATTCACTCTCTGATTCGCACACCTTTCATTCAATATAATAATTTGTTAAAATATACAAATTGAGGTGAGGTAAATGTCGCCCTTAGAAAAAGAAACTGGCGATATGCTATATTCAAAGCGCCAAGTACTATCTGTACTGGTGATAAGAATGGTTTATAAGTTAAATTGCAACACTTGTGTTGGAAGAAAATTTTAACTATGAATGAAAATGTTTGTGACATATTATGATAGAAAATGTACAATTTACATGTTCACATATTTTATGTATATAGTAAAGCACAAATGTAATACATATTTAACTAATAACATTAAATTAATTAACTCCAACGACGATCTGTGTGTTGTCGTTCTTTTGTCCGTGTGTTTTTCCAATAATGTTACAGTTCGTAGGTAACGTTTTGGTGTCACATTCCTGTGTTGTCTCTCATATGTCGTAATAGTCATAGTATATCGCTGCGTTTATGTGCGATGTTCTGTTCCGTTAGTTTGCGAAGTCCATTGAAATCACGCGTATGCAAAGTTCTTAATATTCGCATGATAAATTTAAGTTCTGTGATTTATGAAATAACTTCATAAATGTTAATATCTACCGTTCGGATTGTTTTTTATGTACTGCCAATTGCTAATGTGGCGTAATACAGTTAACGGTTCTCAAAGTTTCATGTCTGTGATAGCTATAAGTAGAGTATAAAATCAGTTGTCGACACTTCTAAATTAAAGTTCTACAGTAAGTGTAAAGGTACACTCTTTTATGCAACAGACTAAAATATCACAGCTTATCATATGGCCACTAATTAATGTAAATAGTGTTAATCTGCTGGTGCATTGGGTAATCGTGATAACATGTCAGCAATTACATTATCCGTACCTTTAATATGACGGATTTCAAAGTCGAAATCCTGAAGTAGAAGACACCATCTTGCTAATCTATGGTTCTTTGGGTTACTTTCTTTAATTACCAGCAGTGGCGCATTATCCGTCAAGACAACGAAATGGGATCCTAAGAGGAAACCTAGATAAACGACGAACACAGAAAACCAAACTTAATGCTTCCAATTCAGCTGTGGAATACTTGGTTTCCGCCGCTTTCAGCTTACGGCTGACATACAGGATTGGATGTTTCACGCCTTCATATTCTTGCATCAGACATCCTCCTATTACGATAGCACTTGAATCTGTGGTTAATATAAATGGCAAATCTATGTTTGGTAATCTCAATATGGGTGGATTAGAAAAAAGGGATTTCAATTTGCAAATTGCATCCTCTAAACGGATACTCTTACATAGTTTATCTGGTTGACTTTTGGTCAACAAATTTGAAAAAAAAACTGATGTGATTTCTGCCCAGTTTGGTATAAATTTGGCATAATAGTTTATGAGACCTAAAAGACTTCTGACCTGTTTTTTTTGTAGTTGGTACTTGCAGGTTCAGAATTTTTGATACAATTCTATCATCTGTAAGTAGTTTACCTTCTGAAATCCTATGACTTAAGAAGTCTATCTGTTTATAGCCTATTTCAACCTTGGAAGGTTTGACAGTGAGTCCAAAAAGAAGAATTTGATTGAAGACTTGTTGGAGTGTAACTAAGTGAGAAGTCATGTCTGTAGAATAGATACACATATTATCTATATAGGATTGTACGTCCTTGATGCCGTGTAATAAAAGTCTAGCTAATCTAACAAATGTGGCAGGTGCGTTTTTCAGGCCAAAAGGAAGATATCTCCATTCATATAAGCCTAGTGGTGTTGAAAATGCGGTTATATGCCTTGAAGAGGGGGATAGTGGTATCTGCGAGTAACCTTTTGTTAAATCAAGTTTAGAAAAAATTGATGATTTAGACATATTTAAAATAAGGTCTTCACAGCTGTACATTGGCTCAGCATCTGTCGTTGTTAGTGTATTGACTTTTCTGTAATCTATGCATAAACGATGGTTTGGTCCTTTTTTTTAAACGAGGACGATTGGAGAAGAGTACTCGGACATAGATTTTTGGATTATTTTGTTTTGTTCTAAGTCTAATATTTCTTTGTCCAGATTTGCCCTATAATGTAATGGAATTGAGTATGATCTACATTTGATATGTGTTACATCTGTCAAAATGATGGAGTGCGTTATTTTGTCAGTCTGTCCAGGTCTGTTTGAGAAGATAGTTTTATAATCGTTAAGAAGAGACAGAATGTCTTGTCGCTGCTGTTGTGTCACAGTGTCGGAGATTTTTATGTCCTGTACTGTACTGTTGTCGTTCATGATAGGTTCTGGAATTTCAATATTGTCTATGTCAGTCTGATTTATTACTGATGCTACTGTTTGTAAATTGTCTTCAATGTCATTGTCGTCATCGTCCAGAATAATTGTTGCTAATGTGTCGTTGACTTCGTCGTATTTGTCGTTAAGAAACATTGTCGCTAATGAGAAATTGTCTTCGTCGTCTTCGTTGTCAAGAGAATGTGTCGTTAATGAAGATTCGTCTAGATTTTCGTTTGTAGTAGTGTCGTTCAGCAGTCTGGTTGTCGTTTCGTTTTGGTTGTCGTTCTTGTCAGTCTGGTTATTGTCTCCTGTTTTCTCTGTCTGATTGTTTATGTCACTGTAATTTCTAGAATAGTAAGGTTTTACCATATTTACATGGAAAATTTTCAATTTGTCATTTAAAGAGATTTCGTAGTCAACTTCCGAAATTCTTCTGATAACTTTAAATGGTCCTTGCCAAGAGGTTGAAAGTAAATCTCTCTTGTCAGGTAATAATAACAACACCTCTTGATTAGGTTGTAATACAATGGTTCTTGCACCCTTGTTGGCGTATTGCCTGTACATAAAATCTTTCTCCTGCAAAGATGTTCTGGCTATTATACAGGATCTATTATTTTGTCTCTGGTGTCAGTGACTAAATCATAGGTGGAAACTGGTAATTGGGTGTTTACGGGTTGTGATATCTTATCTCTGTACATAGAGAGAGGTCCTCTTGGATTTGCTCCATATATTAATTCAAAAGGAGAGAACCCAGTGCTCGACTGCGGAACTTCTCTATAAGCGAACAGCACCGTTGGGAGAAGTGTATCCCAATCGGCTGGATTTTCAGCTGTCACTTTGGCTAACATATGTTTTAGGTCCCCGTTCAATTTTTCGCAAATTCCGTTCGCGGATGGTCGATAGGGGCTTGTAAAACATTGTTTTATGCCGAGTAACTTAGTTACCGATTGAGTGGCATTAGATATGAATTGCGTTCCTCTATCCGATATTATCTTCTCCGGAAAGCCAAAACGGGAGAATATTTGTAAAAATACGTCCGTCACATCTTTAGAGGAGATTGATTTTAATGGAATCATTTCTGCCCACCTTGAACACAGATCAACGAGTGTAAAAATGTACCTATTTCCTTTGTTTGAAATGTGGTTTAAAGGACCCACTAAATCAACCGCAACTATTTGAAATGGTCTTGAGGCCGTTGTGGTTGATTGGATTTCTGCAGTAGGGTTTTTTCCCTTCTTAATTAATTTCTGACAGATATCACAAGATTTACAATAGTTTTTTTATGTGCTGGCATAATTTAGGCCAATAAAATTGGCTCAGGACTCTGGCCCTGGTTTTCTCATAACCCATATGACCTCCGAAAGGTGAGTCATGGGCTATATGAAGCACTTTGTCACGATTTAACTGAGGTAGAACCACTTGTTGTATCGTGGTTTGATCTCTGGTATATAACCTCGTTAAAATATTGTTATTTAGTCTGAATGTCCAAGAAGCGTTTTTCGTCAATTTTGGCTTCAATCCTACTAGTCGAAAGTAATGTGAAAGGGTTGGATCTGTTTTCTGTTCTTGGATAAACTCAGTGGTGGTAATATTGGGTGAAATGATTTGTAGCGACTCGTGAAGTTGTTCGTCGTGGGTTTTGTGAGTCATTTGTCTTGTCACTATATTGGCGTATTCTGTCTGTTGTTGCACATTTATAGGTTCACAATTTTGCGTTTCGGTGGCATCCTCAATTCGAGGTTTTATGCTGATGGTGTCATTGAAAGATTCAACCGCCCCTGTGTTATGCACCTCTGTGAATTCGTTTCGAATTCCGTCATCGGTGGTCTCCCTTGTGCTTTTGGCAGTTTGAGACATGCAAATGTGTTCTTTAGTTCTGGAATCACTGTTTGCTTTTTGGATGCAGTTTTTCTGTTCCCATTCTCTAACTTCTTCTTCAGAACAGGATGTTATGTTAGGAAGATTTCCAAGAATAATATCCGCGCAAGGATCTTCTAATACTGCGCATAGCACTTGTCCTGACAGAAAAGGTGTCTGAATTTCGGCCAGTGCTAGGGGGTATCTTTCGATGGTGCCTGCGAATGTGCGACATGTCACGTAGATGTGTGTGTAGTCTTTGTCATTAATTAATGTCCTTATAATTCCAACCAGAGTCGCTCCGCTATCGCGAATGATTGTACATGGTTTGTTATTTAAAAATCCCTTTCTCACTCTTAACTTGCCCTTTGATGTTAAGGCTGCGTTGGCTATTTCGTTGGATATACAAATTGTATGGCCACATTCCAAGGTGGTATCCAACTGAAATTTTCTGCACGTATTACAGGTGTTATTATTGATGGTGTTAATTATTTCTACCGCTATCTCTGACTCATTCGCACTTTCACTCTGGATGTCACATTCATTCAGCTCTTCGATTTCTTCATCCGTAGATGTATCTATTAATGATACATTGCCCTGCTTCATCATCTTGCGGCCCTCGCAGCGTCCTGAATAATGCCCGTACGCCGATCAAAAAGTAACATTTGACCGCTCTCTTATACGCGTTTCTTTTTTTCTTTTTTTTCCACCATCATTTGAAGGTGATGTGGGTAAGTTGGTGATTTATCACATATTGCGTACTGTTCGTGGGTCAAATGACAGTATTGACACAGGACTGGTTTGGTGAATTTAGGGCGTTGTTTGAACCTATTCTCCTGTGGTTTTGAATATTTGGTGTTTGTGACAGCTGCTGTTTCATTCTGACTCATATTTAACTGAAAAATATCACGATTCACTTTGAAATACGCACTACCTTTACTTTCGACTTCTTGAATAGTCTTACAATCACTTTGTCTTAGAAATTTAGAGAAAGGAGTTGGTATTGTGTTCATGATCTTATCAATTATTATTAGCTCTTTTAGTTTATCATAGATGTTATTTGTTTTCGCTGAGGTTATCCATTTTGTACAAATATCTTGGACTGTAGACACGTAGTCTATGAACGTTTGGTTAGGTGATGGTGTTAATTTTGAAAACTGCAATTGATAGCCTGCTGTGTCTAGTGAAAAATGTTGTAGTATTCTTTGTTTTAAATAGTCGTAATCTTTCCTCATGTCTTGTGGAATTGTTTATATCACTTTTAAGAGCTCTAATGCTAAGTTTCTCAACAGGATAAATGCCCAATCGACTTTTGAAACGTTATGATATGACATAAAACACTCGAAGTTCTCTAAATATGCACTTATTGAATCTCCGGAACGAAAAGGTTTGACTAAGCCTTTATATTTGTTGTATTTTTGTTCCTCTTCCTTACTCCTTAATTGTTTTACCGAAATTTCCAAGTTGGAATCAATTTCCATTTGTTTCAATTTTAATTGTGTTTCTAATTCTAACTTTTTTGTTTCTGCGTTTAATTGCGCTTGTTTGCTAGCAGCTTCGAGCTCCATTTGCATCTTTTCAGTCTCTCTTTGCATCTTTTTGTCTTCAGCTTCTATTTGCATCTTTTTGTCTTCAGCTTCTATTTGCATCTTTTCCGCCTCTCTTTGCATCTTTTTGTCTTCCGCTTCCATTTGCAGTCGTTTTTGTTCTCTTTCTGCTGCCCTATCTTCCCTTGCTATGTTGTCTGAATGCGTCTGTTGCGCCCATTCTGAAAGTTTATCGGCGGTATAACCTAATTTAATTCCTAATTCAATGCATTGTTCTAATGTTGACATCTTTTAACTTTAGCTAATGTTAAATTTATAGCAATTAACTCCCTTTGGAAATAGTTTGGGTGTACAAAAATTGGTTATATCCCTTAATGTTTACATTCAAACTTTCTAACGAACAAGTTGACATGGTCATGAAATTTGCATATATATATCATCAATAACAATACATAGAAAAAAATTTACATCAATGAAAATATGTGAGTATCGTTTAGGGATCCAATTAGCATGAAATGGGACTTATCTTATTTACTGGTTTCTTGGCTGTAGTGTTGTTTGGTTCCCCTGTTTTATCGCCACTGCTGGAGAACAGTTTACATGCACACAATTTTTCGCGGAACAATCTGTTGTTGGAATCCAAAAAAAATTAGTAATTTGTCACCGTAATTGTCCAGTCATGTCAATGTAAAATTTTATGAACATAGTTTTTTAAGTAATTTTCTAGAGGGACTACGATAGCTTATGAACAGATGATACGATAATAGCTGCAAAGTTCAGACTTTGTCATGTATGAATGTTGATATGCAAAACCAAGAGCTGTCGGGAAAGTGAAGCTTGTGCTTGCCAAAACCGGCTTGGCCCCCAAATAGCCTGTCAACGTCCTAGAGACCTAGGGAAATGAAACTCGGGTTCATAAGGCAACAAACTCCATTCTGATACTATCTGATATAATTTATTTACAGTAAGCTGGCGAAAAATGGTTTTCGCAGCCAGCTACACTTGAGTACCATATCACAGGAGTTCATAACAAAGCAATCATACATAATCATTACAACAAACTCTATCATTTATCTTATGAGTAACACTCCTAAATACACTTGGGTTCAATTTATCAAGTCCCCCTTAAGTTAAGCTCTGTTGCTTCTTCGATGTCCAGTCGCCGTCTCCCCTCTAACGTGTCTCGATCGGACACGGGCTGTAACTCTCCTCGAGCTCGTGGAACAGGACCTGGCACGCGATAGGCGGGTTCCACCTGTGTCCACGGAGCTGTAGGCGAACTGACCTATCCTTCTCGGAGGCTCTAGATTGTTCGAGCATTCGAGTGGGTCTCTTTAGTTCCCTTGTATTGGGGTTATGTCCCTTCTCTCAATCCCTTCTATCTTTATGTTCCTACCGACTCCATGTGAGACTCTGACAACCACATTATGGACAGACCAGAACAAGTCATTATTCTGCGCCTCTGAACAGGACACAATAGATTATGCAACCACATGTATAAAAAATTCAAGATTGGTGAATCAGCCATGTGCACGTGTGGATTGGCGTCGCGGACAGCAGAGCACATACTAGAAGCCTACCCAAATTACAACGTGTCTACGCAAACCTTCTTTCCTAGAGAGACGACAGTGGAAGATAAACTCTATGGACCGCTGAGTGAACTAAAACAGACAGTTAAATTCATACAAGAGACAACATTGCAGTTATAGCTATTTTTCAAGTGAACGGAAGAAAAAGAAGAACCCAATTACAACCTCCCCCAACATTACATTTCTGGGGTATTCCTTTGTCTATTCTCTCCCCAGCACGTTCCCCTTTGCCCCCTGGTGACTCAGACTGACATCTCCATGATATAACAATTCATTGATTTTTGAGCTCAACCATTGTCTTGGGATTACTTACTCCAACTCTCTGACCCTACATCCGCATACTTCTTCTCTAACCCCTGTAACCTCGATTGTTCTATTAGATTCTTAACTCGTGCATCCTTCCTATCTTGACGTAAAAACACGCACGTTTAAGGTGCGCTTACATCGTTCCCCTTTGCCCCCTGGTGACTCAGACTGACATCTCCATGATATAACAATTCATTGATTTTTGAGCTCAACCATTGTCTTGGGATTACTTACTCCAACTCTCTGACCCTACATCCGCATACTTCTTCTCTAACCCCTGTAACCTCGATTGTTCTATTAGATTCTTAACTCGTGCATCCTTCCTATCTTGACGTAAAAACACGCACGTTTAAGGTGCGCTTACATTGTTTTGACGAAAAATATGTCGTCTTCTTCAGTTCAATTATTATTATCTGTATAGTTGTGACGTATTGAACCTGATTTTAGCTAAAGCAAAAACTAATTCTTAGAAAACAGCACACCTATCTACGCAGCCATAGCAAACATAACTAATCCTCATAGCAACAACAGGCATCACTAATCTATAAAGTAAAGATATACGCGGGTAAGTTAATAAGTAAGTCACAAATGGCTGTAGAAACATAACTACACATGATTACAACTTGAAACCAGTTTATTTTTATACATACATTATCACGAAATATTTTCCACCAACATTGATGCACTTATCCCATCGTTTTATCAGTCCTCCCAAACCGGCTGCATAGAACTGCGTGCAGACGAGCAATATGACGGCGAATGACGCCGAAGTTGAATGTGAAGTGAAAACGTGGTTTAGAAAACAGAGCACGCAGACTTATGCAGCCGGTTTGGGACTGATAAAACGATGGGATAAGTGCATCAATGTTGGTGGAAATTATGTTGAGAAATAAAGGGACAATGTATGTATAAAAATAAACTGGTTTCAAGTTGTTATCAAATTTAGTTAGTTTAGTTTAGTTTAGTCGTTGGATCAACATCACGGCACACGGGTGAACCCATAAGTGCTCCATTTTCCTCCTAACTCAAACCTGAGTCTGGAGAAACTTAGCTCAATGCACGACCTCCGTAGCATCGGCGAGGGTCATGAAATACTTTGGGTAGATTTTTAACTCGAAATTGTGCCCGGGCAGATCTGTTAGGCTACGCTTTTTCGATTTCCAACTGCCAAGGGATTTTTTACGTGCGCAACAATACACACGGGCATCCGATCTCACTACCCAGAGACCAGGGGAAATTTTATTACTGGAAGTCCACGTGAAAAAATCCCGGTCCTCACCGGGGCTTGAACCCGGGACCTCCAGCACTCGAGGCGGACACCATATCTTGAGACCATTCATCCCCCCCCCCCACCTATCAAATTTAGTTATTTTTCTACAGCCATTTGTTACTTACTTATTAACTTACCCTCATTTAACAAGTTCTTACAGCCCCTAAACCACGTTGTACTAACACAATGGGTTGGTGGTCTGTTTGTTGGTAAGTTTGTTTGGTTGGTTGGCTGGCTGTCTGGCTGGATGTTTGGTTGGTTAGTTGGCTGGCTGGCTGGCTGGCTGGCTGGTTGATTGGTTAGTTGGCTGACTGGCTGGCTAATTGTTTGACTGGTTAATTGATTGGTTGGCTGCTTGTTTGGTTGGGTGGTTTTTTTTTTTTTTTTTTGGATGGCGATGTGGAAGACTGAGTTTTCACTTTTAAGTCCGAAGCATTTACGCTCATGATGTTTGAGTCCTGAAAGAGCTTTTATCTATGGCAGTCACGTTGGTGAAGAATCTTTAATCACAACTCGGCGATGCAGTACCATCCCCACAACGTGTGTGCAGCAGAGATCTCCCTCCCTTCTCTAAACTCAGAAACCGATGTACACATCTGTGGAGAGGCAAACTGGGAAGCAATCAGGTCAGGAGTGAGCACGGCATGTACGGGCAAGCTGGCTTTAGGCCCTGGTTGGTATTGTTTCCCGCCCATGTTTTCGGATTTTGTGCACTGCCCAGGAGAAGACACGTTTGGTAACACCTGATGTCCATGTAATATGATACCTACTGCACTTAAGTTTACTGCTCGATCATATACAGCTTGTGACATTTCACGAATAATCACATGTGGATGTGTAATGTCGTAGGTAAAGAAGTGACAACTCAAAATATAGCCCTACAACAGACGCCAAACGCTGTTCCCTTTTTTCTCCAAAGATAAGATAGCTAACGTACAAACGTACACATACAATCTGTCATAATCACGGAAGTACGTGTTCTCGCCTTATCTGTCTTGGAACACCCCAACCATCGCCCAATCACAACCTGTCTGTAAGTGTTGCGTTGAATCATGATCTGATTACATCGTGATGCGCCTCTTCTCAAAAACCTAAAGATACAGTACAGGTCTAGCACAAGCCTCTGATTTCGTAGCTTGGGCAGGAAAAGGAGAACCCTGCAACACAACCACCCTGGAGTCGTGCTTCAGTGCCTGATTGGGAGAAGGTGTCTGTTTCTAAGAAAGTAGACGCGCTTAGTTCTATGCTTAACAACATTGTCACCAGCCTCTGATACACATCTGCTGTTGCTGGACAAGATACACGATCCAGTTGGCAAGCTCATATTGTGATAACAATGGACATTAATCCGCCACTATGGAATCCCACACTACAGAATCCCACATTATAGTATTCCACATTATAGTATCCCACACTACACAATCCCACACTACACAATCCCACACTACAGAATCCCACACTACAGAATCCCACACTACAGAATCCCACACTATAGTATCCCACATTATAGTATCCAACACTACAGAATCCCACACTACAGTATCCCACACTATAGTATCCCACACTACACAATACCACACTATAGTATCCCACACTATAGTATCCCACACTATAGTATCCCACACTACACAATCCCACACTATAGTATCCCACACTATAGTATCCCACACTGCATAATCCCACATTATAGTATCCCACACTACATAATCCCACACTACATAATCCCACACTACATAATCCCACACTATAGTATCCCACACTACAGAATCCCACACTATAGTATCCCACACTACATAATCCCACACTATAGTATCCCACACTACATAATTCCACACTACATAATCCCACACTATAGTATCCCACACTACAGAATCCCACACTACATAATCCCACACTACAGAATCCCACACTACAGAATCACACACTACAGAATCCCACACTACAGAATCCCACACTACAGAATCCCACACTACAGAATCCCACATTACAGAATCCCACATTACAGAATCCCACATTACAGAATCCCACATTACAGAATCCCACATTACAGAATCCCAACTACAGAATTAAACACTACTGAATCTTCTTCTGCAGAATCTCACACTACAGAATCCCACACTACACAATCCCAACTACAGAATCCCACACTTGTCACATTAAAAACTTGAAGGTTTCGATCGATGACAGAAAGTCGCGCCAAATGTCTACACACAGTCGACATTTCTTTAATATGTTGTTGCTCGGGGAGATTACAGACTAGCGGGACTCTCTGAAGTGCCGGGACAGGTCCCCAGATGAAAGCGAAATAGACGGCGGGTTGTTTCCACCCAGTCTAAACAGGAGGGAGAAAAATAGATTCTAGACTGTCTAGTTTCTAGACAGTTTTGTGACGTTATTGGTACCCAGTATAAAAACATTGAGATAAACAACTTTGGGTTAGTCGACCACAAGTTGTGAAGCGCTACGGACCGATGCAATATTCCTAGTTGTTTTTTTAGAGAGAGACTATAGTGTCTAGTGTTGATGTATATTCGGCGGACATCGATCTAGTGTGTGATTTCATAGTCTCCATCTACAACGGGAATAACTATATGGTATTCTATTAAACATATCTCACTTAGTTTATTCTTAGGAATAGACTGCAGTACTGTGCGTTGATAGAACGTATTATAAGAGCGTCGGCAACAGTAGCCTATCGCGTAGCTTAAACTAGCTGGTGTGAGATATAATTTAACTCAGTGAGTTAAGGACAATGTAGTGGGATAATATTTAGATAGATTGAGGATGGTTGGGGGGGGGGGGGATTGAGGGAATGTGAAATGGTAGGATCTTCCAGTAGGGCATCTGCTGGGATTCTACCGTTTCCTTTAGTCTTTTCCTTGTCTTACCATGACTCAGACCGAAGTGATGAGCTCCTCGGCCTTATGACAGAGTTTGGTTCTCTATTATTTTTTCTGAGTGCCGCCGGTGGCCTACACTCACCTAATAAAGGTCAGAATCGAGTTGCTCTCACCAGGTGTGTTCTCAATTCAACAGGTTCCACGTTATTCTACCAAGAAGCTAGCAACAAAGTCATAGAAAGTGATGGCTCAAGTATTGAAAGCAGAGTTTGCTGAGAGGCTTTTGCACTGGGCCCATAACCCAGATGGTCGGCAGGAACCTGGCCTCTGCTGAGCAGGACATGATGATTATAAGTGGTTATTAAGTGATAGTTCAATCAATCAATCATGTGCCATGCCGGAAAGCGTGGGCGGTCATGATTCGCCATTTCACTCGATCACCAGAGTCGTGGATCAGCTCAGTGTTCCTGTCTCGTCCATGCCATGTGGCCAAGCCATCCAGGTATTTTCCTCTCGGTCTTCCTCTTGGTCTGTTCCCCTCGATCTTGCCAGCTGTCACCAAGTTCTCCAGTCCATTTCTTCTCATAACATGTCCAAAAAATTTTGACTGTCTACGTCTAATTTCTCTAATCAATCTACGATTTTCATTTGTCTCTTGTAGTACTTGGTCATTGGTTTTTCTATCTGTCCATGGTATTCTTTGCATTTTCCTCAGAAACCACATTTCTGCAGCCATCAGATGTTTTTCAGCTTGACTGCACATTGTCCAAGTTTCACATCCATACAAAAGAACAGGCTCTATGTATCCCCTCAACACTCTTTTTCTCGTTTCAATTGACATCATTTTATTGGTCAGAATGTTTTTCATCTTGCTAAAGGCTACCTTCGCAATGGCGATTCTTGTTCTAATCTCTTCAAGGCATCTGCCATCAGATGTTATGACTGTTCCGAGATAATTGAACCGATTCACTTGCTGAAGAATATTCCCATTTACTTATATATTACATTGTGGTACTTCGTTCTTCCTAGTGACGACCATAACCTGTGTCTTCCTACAATTTAATTCCAACCCCAGCTGCTCACTGTGTACAACCACAGCGTCTACTAATTGTTGCAGATCCTGTGCATTGTCTGCAATCAATACTGTATCATCTGCATATCTAATGTTATTTATGTTTCGTCCTCCAATGCTGATTCCATTTAGGTCTTCTACATTTCTGAAAATATTTTCACTGTATAGGGAAAACAGATCTGGAGACATTACACATCCCTGCCTAACACCTCTCTTAATAGGTTGGTATTGTCCTACTTCATTATCAATTCTTATGGCAGCTTGTTGTTTCCAATATATGTTTTTTATAAGTCTAATGTCTTTCCCATCAATTTGTAGATCTGCCAGCATATCCACTGTGAGGTTTTTTTGTGGGTTTATAGAGAATTACAGAAGTTCCAATGAGTGAAGTTCTATAAAGTATATCTCTCTATAAAAGATACAGGTTAGTAACAGCAAGTGTTGTCTAGAGGTATTGATATTGATTCTCGCATAACCCTTGTAGAGAAACCATTCAGAATTTTGGCTCACCGAGTACCCCCACTGTGAGAAATTAGACAAGTTAAGTTCCACACAGAATTATTTATAGATGATTTCTCTTCTAGGCCATATATAGATATAGAGATCTTGGCAGTTAGCCACAGTAACCAATGAAAGCAGTTCTCTCATCTTCCAGCTGACTGTGCTCTGATCGCCAACCTCATTTTTGATCTCATTACTTATTTCAAGTGACACAAGACACTTGGACAAATGATCACATTGACAATTGTACCATTGTAGTGAACATAAACAACAACAACTGTATTTTACACTGGTTGAACAAGACAACATGAGAAGATCTTGACAACAACCACACAGACTTTCACAATCTCTGTAACCAACAGCAACAGTAGAGTAACAGTCACCATGAAGATGCTTGACACCTGTTGGACATTTCTTTCTCAACAATGTACAAGACAATCACCGAGACATGTACCTCAAAAACTGTTTTCTTACTACTAATCATTTATTAATGTCTGATGAGGTCAAGTGAAGACTCAGGCTTCATATTCTGCCAACAATTTACATCTCAAATATGTTTATATGCAAATTATAGTGACATTATCTATGAAAACCCAAACACATCACTCAATATCCCCACAGAAACATCAATCTAAATAACCCCTCCTCCTTCACATATCTACACCATAGGTTATCCTACACCACACTTTAGACTTAAATCCTTTCTTCGACTGTTACTGAGGGAAACACAAGATAAGCCATAAATTGGGGGCAAGCATAGGGACGTTCTGCTCCACTGGTCTGTTTCATCCTTTTAGCACCTATGATGGTGTTGGACAGCTCAGGTTACAGTTCTCCCCATGATGGTTTTCCAATTCAGGCTATTCCCTGCTGTCACAATCTTGAAAGAAATTTAAAGCTCTATCTTTTCACTGGTGAGTTCATGAAGTTGACACTTAGGACTGTTCATCTAAAAAGAAACAATATGTCCTAGCATTCTTCTTTCTGTCTATCTCACCTAAATTTGACTGTTCATGAAGTTGACACCCAAGACTGTTCTTTTGCTTTTCCAGTGGAGGAAGATCTAAAAAGAAACAATATGTCCCAGCTGTCTTTCTTCACAGTCTATCACTCCTAAGATTTCTGATGGAACTGAATCACCACACCGACTTAACACCATTCCATTTTGTGAATTTGCTCTATTTATTAACTTCTGCTCCTTCAGCTTTCAGCCATTATTAATATTAAGCTGTGATAGGGTCAGCTCCAAGTGCACCTTTAATGTCCACTCTTAGCCAGTAGTGACATACTGAAGACCAGGTGATCTCTCCTCTTAAGGTTTCTTCTTGAATTTATCTTGAAGATATAGCCTGGGCTTTTACAAAATTGGAGAGTATCCCTGTCTTAGGCTTTTAAGAAAGACTTTTCTTCAGTGCCATCTGTATAGGCCAGAATTAGTGGATTCAGGCTGAATCTTTGCAACCTGTTGTTCATTTTGGTCTTTTTGGAGTCTGACTTTTCAGCTGGAGTTGAAGACTAGAGCTCAGGACTTCCCCTAGAGTTGTCCTGGTAATTGAAAAGGGCCTCCTCCATCTTTCTCATTCTCTGTTAATAAACAAAGGCACAACATGTGTTTTACATCTATTGAACCATTGTCACAGTTATACAGTACCATCACAGATTCAGAGAGGAATGGGAGGGGAAAAGGAGTGTGATATTCGAACACCCGCCTCTCACTGATGATGAAGTGCAATTTTATTTGGGGGTTTGGGTGATATCCTTTCTCCAGGTTCATCCCCAAAACCGTGAAGTCATAGGCACATACTCCTAATCAGAGGCAGCTTCACACAATTATCTTGTAAATTCTCACAATGAGTAGATCACAGAGACCGGTGTACCATGAGAACAGACAGTGTGATTAAGCACCAAGAAATAGGCATTGTATGGCAGAAATCATGCACCAGAATTGCCTTCACATGTGGAATACACATAATGAAAGAAAACATGAATTTTCCCTGACAAATAGCATGAGCCTTCCTATGTATTCATCTGACAGACACTGTAGGTTAATTTCCACAGTGCAATGCAGTCCTGCAAACATGGATTTAATAAGTGTCTTTACTTTTACAAATATGAGAAGTTAATTATATAATTATCATCTCATTCACTCAAACATTCTCAGCCATTATAAGGGAGAAATTACATGCAGTATATAGCATCACACATTCTGAAACATAACTGCCAAAGGTAACTCTCAAGAGCGATGTACAGTTTGGTTAAGAATGGTCATGATAGGCACTCAACGAATGTTCAGAATGCACAAAGGTTTTGCCATATGCATTGAGCGTGGTTTACAGTCATAGGCATATGCAAATCATCAAATCAGACAGACAATAGACATGGTAAGAATGTTTCACTGCGGTAGACATGACAGGTTTTGAGCGGCAGTTTTAGAGTCACTGTACCGAAGTCCTGTCTTCTTTTTACATTTTCTCAAGAAAATACTCGGCCATTCGTCTCTCTCTCACTTCATCAGGTTTACACATAACATATTAAATGATTTAGGTACCTGGAGTGCAGATGACCACCTCCCAAAGAATGCTTTTGGGCAAATTTTACCACTGCATCTTGAACATGTCCTTACGGGATGGAATCAAGGCTTCGACTGGCGGGCTAATTATGTATTAAGGAGCGTTACCAGCCCAAGGGTTACCCAATCAAATTGAGACCCCACCATTCATCTACCCTCTCTCGATCTAGAATCTACCATTCTATTTTTAGTTAGGGTATCACGACGGCTTACGTGGTTAACTACTGAGTATTGAGAAATGTAAATGGACTGGGGATGCGAACGTCTGAAGACATCATGCCACATAGCCTCCCCATAAAACTGTCATGGATACAATGACTGATAGGTCAGGCGTTCACAGTTCCCAGATCCTTTAAGTGGTGTCATCATTTACTCATCTCCCATTACTCCAACAAGAGCTGTGCATATGGAACCAATTGATTCTTTCCCTGAAAAATCTGCTCCAATATTCATCCATCAGTCATGAATTTGGTGGCATCTGCAAAGACCATGAAGTTAGTCCTGCATGAAGTTCCATTTAGTCACTGGAAGTATGAAGAGTTATGACCACACTTATCAGTGAACTGCTCTCCAACTCATTTCTGACAATGCTCCACAGTCAATCTCCATGCTATTTTTCCTGTCCATGATGAATGATCTCTCAGAGTCACACACTTTCAAAGCATGAGTAGACCATTGAGATTCATTATGAGAAGTAATGGCTTTGCAATTAAACCAACTTCTGTATGTCTGATGAGAGTGGTATAATTCCATATGTCTCTCACTCATTTGTCTTGATCAGAACTTCATTCTTCCCTTCGCCTCTGGAGAATGATAATCCTGTGAGAGTGTATTTAACTGAACACTTTCTCCAACAGTAATCTTGGCATTTGGAACTGGGTTAAAATTTTTGATCATCACCGGAGCAAAGACAATCACTTCCGGGTGAACTGTATAGCAGCCGCTGCAGAACTTAAGACTAAAATCTACTAAGTGCAGATTTGGTTAGCGTTGGACACAGGGTCTACCTTTCCAATAAGCCTCTTGTGTTTGCAGATGGTAGCAATTTCCCATTATATTTCCTTGACTTATTTCTGTAGTCTTACCATAGATTTAGAGATGCACTTATTGGTTGAGATTTCCTCATTCCGTTAGGCCTCTATTTTGATTTGTTGTGAGAAGTGACAGCATTTTCTCTCCTTAGTTGCTCTATTTTCTAACGTAGCAACCGAATTTGTAGATGCAGCCAGACTGTGACATCTACTACAACTAATATATAATTCCAACTAGTTGTCTTCAGCCATGCTTAAGCTAAATGCTTTTGAGTGACTGGGAAGTATCCGTTCTTTCTCTCCCACATGAGCAAACGTTTACTTTTGGCGAATAAGGCGTTTCTTCTCAGCCATAGAGAAGTCCGTCATTATCACAGCCACCTTTGAAGGTGTGTGATTATGTGGGTATAGCTTCATAGATCCCAATATTGACTGGAATTTTTTTTGAAGCAATTTTACTGACTTTGAGGATAGGACTGGCCAGGTCTTGTGAATACCTCGCATCTCAGTAATAATATAAGATTCCACTGCGGAATGCATGGTTCTTATTATATAAAGAGTCGACTGCTGAATTGCAGAGATCTTTATCTTGAAAGGAATCAGCTGTTTAAGAACAGTGATCTTTCGTTAGTCCACTTTCGCAGACATTGTGTATAGAGTGTCACTGCTGGAATTGCAGTGAGCTCTACCATATAAGAGTTAACTGTTTGGAGACAGTAATCCTTATTTACATTCCCACCTTCTTCCGGCAGAAAGGTCTTCCCAATTGAGAATGAAAAAGGGGAATGACATCAGCTGTACTCAACTTTGTCCGTCCTTTAATCTCCACCATTTCAGGCAGAAATGCTTTCTCAACTGAGGATGAATTGACGGCAGACATCGGAGACGGATCCTGTTTTATCTCTTCATGAAATTTTTCAGGTTGTCCACGTTATGCTCCTAGTCGTATGATACGCCAATGACATCAGGTTGGTTATCCATCGTTTCCTGGACACATAACTTTGCGTACGCTCTCCACTTCCATATGAATGGCTAGGGGTCCAGTTATTTTGATGGCCTTCCTGGAGATTCAATGAGTTCACTCCTAGTGACTTGGATCCTAGTACACCAGAGATCACACCATCGAACAATAGACTAATGTCTTATAGACACCAGACTGTGGTCGGGTCATGAGTGACTGACCATGACATCAGGTAGAATCTTCCCTTCCTCTCGTCCATTACGTATCAAGTACGCTTAATAATACCACTACTTCAGAAATGGCAGTGACGGAGTTGATAAGGATGTTTCTCCTGGAGATTCAATCGTGCTTACTTTCTCAGCAGCTTGATCAGGGCTACCGACAAGATTACACAACTGAAGAATAAACCCAACGTCTAATTGACACTGGACAATAGCCGGTACGAATACTGACTATACTGAGAGAGATGGTTTGTGAGTTGTCTTAATGGTTGCCCAATTTTTCCATCAGGGTTCACACTCTCTGCTCTCAGTGTTGCCAACATGTTATGGGGACTGAGGAATTAAGTATCCATTATATGATGTGATGCAGTGATATTAAAATGTAAATACACTAATTCCCCTTTCTCCCATGCTAGCCAAATAAGTTAGAAAATGGAGTAGGCCCCCTATTAATTCCCTGGATAAAGTGTCTTAATTTATCTCAAGAAAAATCAAATTTATCCTGAAATTAGCTGTCTATGTTATTTAAAAATAATTTGTGTCTTCTGGTTCTCAGGTACCTTTGATACTCATAGTGAACACAGTATGCACAAAATTAAACAACATTATTGACAGTCCATTACATCAGCCCATCTTGAAACACAACATTATCATGGGTATATCAAACAGGTTGACCCATAAGATAATTAACATTTTTGTTCAACTACATTGTACAATGTGACATTTGTGAACAGTGATACATGCAATATTACCACCATTAATGAAACAACCACCACCCGAGATTTACTTGTGGGTTTAAACATCTGGACCTTTTGTCCACATTTATGTGACGAGATCCATTAACCACATCATAAAACTCTAAGCAATAGGTTTAATTTTGCGAGAGGTTACTCCCTGATTCTAATACAAGCATAGATATCCTCCACAGGAGTCCCAGACAAAGTATACCCATAGTTTACATCCCGAGTCGCCAGACCTCGTTATGTGAATCCCATAAAAGGTATTCCCAGGGTTCAATTAGTGCATAGAGCACTCAATATGTGATTACCTTGAGGGGTGTTCCCAGAGTTCTAATTGCCTATATTAGTCCACAATATGTGATCCCCTTTTGCAGGTTATTCCCGGGGTCCAGTCGCGGATACAGGTCCACAACATGTGATCACCTTTAGGGGTGTTCCCGGGGTTCAATCGCGGATATGAGGCCCCAACATGTGATCACCTTTAGGGGTGTTCCCGGGGTTCAATCGCGGATACGAGCCTCCAACATGTGAGGTTTTTTTGTGGGTTTATAGAGAATTACAGAAGTTCCAATGAGTGAAGTTCTATAAAGTATATCTCTCTATAAAAGATACAGGTTAGTAACAGCAAGTGTTGTCTAGAGGTATTGATATTGATTCTCGCATAACCCTTGTAGAGAAACCATTCAGAATTTTGGCTCACCGAGTACCCCCACTGTGAGAAATTAGACAAGTTAAGTTCCACACAGAATTATTTATAGATGATTTCTCTTCTAGGCCATATATAGACATAGAGATCTTGGCAGTTAGCCACAGTAACCAATGAAAGCAGTTCTCTCATCTTCCAGCTGACTGTGCTCTGATCGCCAACCTCATTTTTGATCTCATTACTTATTTCAAGTGACACAAGACACTTGGACAAATGATCACATTGACAATTGTACCATTGTAGTGAACATAAACAACAACAACTGTATTTTACACTGGTTGAACAAGACAACATGAGAAGATCTTGACAACAACCACACAGACTTTCACAATCTCTGTAACCAACAGCAACAGTAGAGTAACAGTCACCATGAAGATGCTTGACACCTGTTGGACATTTCTTTCTCAACAATGTACAAGACAATCACCGAGACATGTACCTCAAAAACTGTTTTCTTACTACTAATCATTTATTAATGTCTGATGAGGTCAAGTGAAGACTCAGGCTTCATATTCTGCCAACAATTTACATCTCAAATATGTTTATATGCAAATTATAGTGACATTATCTATGAAAACCCAAACACATCACTCAATATCCCCACAGAAACATCAATCTAAATAACCCCTCCTCCTTCACATATCTACACCATAGGTTATCCTACACCACACTTTAGACTTAAATCCTTTCTTCGACTGTTACTGAGGGAAACACAAGATAAGCCATAAATTGGGGGCAAGCATAGGGACGTTCTGCTCCACTGGTCTGTTTCATCCTTTTAGCACCTATGATGGTGTTGGACAGCTCAGGTTACAGTTCTCCCCATGATGGTTTTCCAATTCAGGCTATTCCCTGCTGTCACAATCTTGAAAGAAATTTAAAGCTCTATCTTTTCACTGGTGAGTTCATGAAGTTGACACTTAGGACTGTTCATCTAAAAAGAAACAATATGTCCTAGCATTCTTCTTTCTGTCTATCTCACCTAAATTTGACTGTTCATGAAGTTGACACCCAAGACTGTTCTTTTGCTTTTCCAGTGGAGGAAGATCTAAAAAGAAACAATATGTCCCAGCTGTCTTTCTTCACAGTCTATCACTCCTAAGATTTCTGATGGAACTGAATCACCACACCGACTTAACACCATTCCATTTTGTGAATTTGCTCTATTTATTAACTTCTGCTCCTTCAGCTTTCAGCCATTATTAATATTAAGCTGTGATAGGGTCAGCTCCAAGTGCACCTTTAATGTCCACTCTTAGCCAGTAGTGACATACTGAAGACCAGGTGATCTCTCCTCTTAAGGTTTCTTCTTGAATTTATCTTGAAGATATAGCCTGGGCTTTTACAAAATTGGAGAGTATCCCTGTCTTAGGCTTTTAAGAAAGACTTTTCTTCAGTGCCATCTGTATAGGCCAGAATTAGTGGATTCAGGCTGAATCTTTGCAACCTGTTGTTCATTTTGGTCTTTTTGGAGTCTGACTTTTCAGCTGGAGTTGAAGACTAGAGCTCAGGACTTCCCCTAGAGTTGTCCTGGTAATTGAAAAGGGCCTCCTCCATCTTTCTCATTCTCTGTTAATAAACAAAGGCACAACATGTGTTTTACATCTATTGAACCATTGTCACAGTTATACAGTACCATCACAGATTCAGAGAGGAATGGGAGGGGAAAAGGAGTGTGATATTCGAACACCCGCCTCTCACTGATGATGAAGTGCAATTTTATTTGGGGGTTTGGGTGATATCCTTTCTCCAGGTTCATCCCCAAAACCGTGAAGTCATAGGCACATACTCCTAATCAGAGGCAGCTTCACACAATTATCTTGTAAATTCTCACAATGAGTAGATCACAGGGACCGGTGTACCATGAGAACAGACAGTGTGATTAAGCACCAAGAAATAGGCATTGTATGGCAGAAATCATGCACCAGAATTGCCTTCACATGTGGAATACACATAATGAAAGAAAACATGAATTTTCCCTGACAAATAGCATGAGCCTTCCTATGTATTCATCTGACAGACACTGTAGGTTAATTTCCACAGTGCAATGCAGTCCTGCAAACATGGATTTAATAAGTGTCTTTACTTTTACAAATATGAGAAGTTAATTATATAATTATCATCTCATTCACTCAAACATTCTCAGCCATTATAAGGGAGAAATTACATGCAGTATATAGCATCACACATTCTGAAACATAACTGCCAAAGGTAACTCTCAAGAGCGATGTACAGTTTGGTTAAGAATGGTCATGATAGGCACTCAACGAATGTTCAGAATGCACAAAGGTTTTGCCATATGCATTGAGCGTGGTTTACAGTCATAGGCATATGCAAATCATCAAATCAGACAGACAATAGACATGGTAAGAATGTTTCACTGCGGTAGACATGACAGGTTTTGAGCGGCAGTTTTAGAGTCACTGTACCGAAGTCCTGTCTTCTTTTTAGATTTTCTCAAGAAAATACTCGGCCATTCGTCTCTCTCTCACTTCATCAGGTTTACACATAACATATTAAATGATTTAGGTACCTGGAGTGCAGATGACCACCTCCCAAAGAATGCTTTTGGGCAAATTTTACCACTTTATCTTGAACATGTCCTTACGGGATGGAATCAAGGCTTCGACTGGCGGGCTAATTATGTATTAAGGAGCGTTACCAGCCCAAGGGTTACCCAATCAAATTGAGACCCCACCATTCATCTACCCTCTCTCGATCTAGAATCTACCATTCTATTTTTAGTTAGGGTATCACGACGGCTTACGTGGTTAACTACTGAGTATTGAGAAATGTAAATGGACTGGGGATGCGAACGTCTGAAGACATCATGCCACATCCACAATGTTGACATGTCTCACTTTATCAAAAGCCTTTGTGTAGTCAATGAAGCAAAGGTGTAGATCTTTGTTTACTTCTATAGAACGTTCGATTACGGTTCTCAGTATATACACAGCATTTACTGTACCCTTGCCTACTACAAACCCACATTGTTCTTCTCCTATTTCAGGTTGTATTTTCCTCCTAACTCTTTGCATGATAATTCTTAGCAAAATCTTCGTGATGTGACTCATTATACTAATTGTTCGATGTTGATCACATTCCAAGGCTCCTGATTTCTTTGGGATTGCAATAAATACAGAATTACATAACTCATGAGGTATATTTCCAGTATCATATATTGTATTAAGCAGACTGGTAACTTGATCTATTCCATATTCTTCTAAATATGAAGATATGGGGTTGTGGCATGACCAGTACGATGATGAAGCAGACTGTGCTCCTTGGCTGTTCGGTCTGATTCTGCATACACACTAGATTATACGACAGACATTCTACTCATACACGTTACACATACATGACACTTTTCTCTATTAAACTAAGTTGTTGTTTTGTTAGAGCCAGTGTTGTTTCGTGTGTTTTGGGAAAAGAATGAGAGGGGGCTTGATACAGTAGTAAAAGAGAGAGAGAGAGGGAGGGATCCAGGGACCGACGGGGTTTTGTGGACAGAAATCAAGAAGATCCTCAAAATAGTGAAATGGGGTTAAAAGGATGTCGATGTTGATTCCCCTCACCCCAGGGACTACATTATAAATAATACACGAGAACACTACACAATCCCAACTACAGAATCCCAAATTACATAATCCCACACAACAGAATCCCACTCTACAGAACCCCACACTACAGAATCCCACACTACAGAATCCCACATTAAAGGATCCCATACTACAGAATCTCACACAGCAGAATCCCTCACTATAGGATCCCACACTACAGGATCCTACATTAAAGATGTAGAAAGCTACTGAACTACACAATCTGAATCTACACAGACCTCACTCACAGATCAGAACTGTAAGGTAAGTATGAACACATTTTTTTCAATTCTCATTTTTTTTTTCAATTCTCATCTTCTCCTCATTGTTTTAATTGTTTTCATCCTTTTGTTCTTCTCGTCCTGTCCTCACTTTTTGATGTAGACACAGGAGATCTCCTTGACTATATGTTGTGTTTGTGAATGTGTTTGTTTGCTGATGGCCGCAACGTCCTGTATGTGTTGTAAATCTGTTATGTAAAACTTTGTGTCATTTTATATTGTTTGCAACAGCTAGAATTGGCTGTGTCTAGGTCTATGTATTATACATATATAGCTGAGTAGTGCATGATGGGTCAGCCACAGTTATCACAGATCATTAACTATGATCAACAACTAGTAGTCACTAGAGAATACCATTTTGCACACTCAACATATTTTAATTCTAAACGAACTCGATGATGAAGCACTATTCAGGAACATTTAGAAACGATCAACATATATCCTTTTCACTCCTGCGGAATACAATAATGCCACCCATAGGCCTTTATAACACCGCGACAAATGAACTGCTACACCGAACTCTCAGTTAGTTCGACAATAACCAACTCTCCTGAGTCTATCCTTTGGCCCCAGTTTTTCTCAGCAGCCCACCTCTAACTCCCCGGGATAAGTTACCCTTAACTTGCCCAATACTCAAATTCCCCTGGCCCATCACACTCTTCTCTCTATATTGGGCCTGTTCGTTACCCCCCCCCCCCCCCCCCCATATGAGAATCTATGACGCCCTAGATCCGTTAATTACAGATTTCAATGAACACTACATTCCAGATTTGCCTTTGTGACCTGTTTCTTTGGCACGTTTTGCTGGTGACTTATCTTGACGTGTGCGTGCCATACCATCCCATTGTCTTGGGGCTAACCCGTTTGCTGAAGTTGTTGATTAACCTTCCTGGCCCCACATCTGCCTTTCTCTGCTTCGTTACTTTCACCGTTCCTCACGCATGTTACAGTGGGTAAAGCAATAACATGGCTCGAGACACAGACATTCACTCGGGCGTGTTTCCTTAGTGACACAATGAGTATGCTCAGGAAGATAGGGATAGGGTGGATCCGTTAAAAGTGGGTGCTGCCTCTGGAACGGTCTCGGTTGTCAAAGAGTAGTTGCATTTTCGTGCCAGGGTAAGCAGGGGTTCAAGGAAATGGGCAGGCTAACAGACTTGCAGGTAAGGCTACTGTGGAAGGCGGTCGAGCCATGGACTAGGTTGATATTCTGAATGCGCTACGAGAAGCACGTCGTTTTGATAGAACCAAGTGATGACTGCGAATCTACAACCATGGTAAGGCTGCGAGAACAGCAAGTTAAAAGAGGGGTGGCCAAACAAGAACACCACGCAAGAAGCCAAAGAATATTAATAAACCAACACAGAAACGGTATCGCTAGCCGCTACACGCTGTGGGATTTACTGAGGAGGGGATCCGAGCACTTATGGACTGAATGGTTCCATGTCCAATGAGGATGATCTGTCGACTAACTAACCAACCAACCAACCAACCAACCAACCAACCAACTAACCAACTAACCAACCAACCAACCACCAGCCAGCCAACTAACTAACTAACTAACTAACTAACTAACTAACTAACTAACTAACTAGCTAGCTAGCTAACTAACTAACTCACTCACTCACTCACTCACTAACTAACTAACTAACTAACTAACTTACTAACTAACTAACTATAGTTCCTCTTTCTATATATCTACCTCTATATGTCTGCCTGTGTATTTGTCTGTCTGTCTGCCTCTCTATTTCTCCTCTCTCTCTCTCTCTCTCTCTCTCTCTCTCTCTCTCTCTCTATATATATATATATATATATATATATATATATATATATATATATATATATTTATAGTCGGAATTTGTTTGTTCAACAGGGAATTCCTTCTACGGTTCAAGGCGTATCCTAAGTTATTAATGATTAATGGGAACAGCTGTTCCAATTGTTCAGATATTACAGGGAAAAGCAACTGCAGAAATATACAGGGAAAAGCATCTACATAAATATACAAGGAAAAGCATCTACAGAAATATACAGGGAAAGGGGTCTACATAAATATACAGGGAAAAGCATCTACAGAAATATACAGGGAAAAGTATCTACAGAAATACACAGGGAAAGGCATCTACAGAAATACACATGGGAAAAAGCATCTACAGAAATATACAGGGAAAAGCATCTACAGAAATATACAGCGTAAGGGATCGACATAAATATACAGGGAAAAGCACATACATAAATATACAGGGAAAAGCATCTACAGAAATATACAGGGATAAGCATGTACAGAAATATACAGGGAAAGGCATCTACAGAAATATACAGGGAAAGGCATCGACAGAAATATACAGTGAAAGGTATCTTCAAAAATATACAATGAAAAGCATCTACATAAATATACAGGGAAAATTATCTACACAAATATACAAGGAAAGGCATCTACAGAAATATACAGGGGAAAGTATCTACAGAAATATACAAGGAAAGATATTGACAAAAATATACAGGGAAAGACATCTACAGTAATATACAGGAAAAAGCATCTACAGAAATATACAGGGTAAGGCATCGACATAAATATACAGGGAAAAGCACATACAGAAATATACAGGGAAAAGCATCTACAGAAATATACAGGGAAAAGCATCTACAGAAATATACAGCGAAAGGTATCTACAGAATTATACAGGGAAAGGCATCTACAGAAATATACAGCGAAAGGCATCGACAGAAATATACAGTGAAAGGTATCTTCAAAAATATACAAGGAAAAGTGCCTTCAGAAATATACAGGAAAAAGCATCTACAGAAATACACAAGGTAAGGCATCGACATAAATATACAGGGAAAAGCACATACAGAAATATACAGGGAAAAGCATCTACAGAAATATACAGGGAAAGGCATCTACAGAAATATACAGGGAAAAGCATCTACAGAAATATACAGGGAAAGGCATCTATAGAAATATGTAGGGAAAGGCATATACAGAAATATACAAGGAAAATCACCTACAGAATTATACAGGGAAACGGAACTATTGTTGCGTGATACCTGCCCTTCCTGTGCATCAGTTCAAAAACCAGGGACTATGTAAGTGTGGCCGCTCAATTGTTGCTAACCTAATAAGATAAGGGAGACCGCCCTCTTAGTGTAGCGACGTAAATCGTGCAAGCGTGACAAAATAACCAACGACAAAATACGCAGATAGTTGGTATTGTAAAATTGAATGAGTTGAGTTGAATTGAGCTAAGAAACGACATCACTGCACTCAGGAAAATCCTGCACGAGCTCTGTCCCCTCGTTCAACAGCCAGCGAAGAGTCATACTGCTAATCGTTCACACTGCCATCTGATTGAAAGTTCTCCTGGTCTTCCCTCTCAGTTTTTGTCAGACCTCTTGCCGATCCCCCGCCATATCATTCTCTCCACATACGGGTTCTCAGTCTGTTCCACCGCTTTCTCAACCTGGTCTCACAGGCGCCCGATCAACTCTCCCTTGTCCATAGGTAATCAACCACCGAGAGATGCATTTCCTGCCAGCCTATCACTCTGTTCACCCCCTCCCCCACTCCCGCATGACCAGGGCAGAAAATTCACACAATTCTCACAATCTGTGACATCTGAAGCGAGACAGGTCATTCTACACAAATCATTCCTTTCTTCGCCGTATTAAGCATACTCCCTGCGCCCAAACCGAAACCAGAAGTAACTACAGTCCCTAAACTCAAGGTATTCATCCAGCTAACCTTCCGAGGAGATGACGTAATCCAACGTCTGCGGGACCGGCTCACCACAGCAGTTGGACGAACATTCTGTGCTGCAACACTAGTCATCAGGTACAGAAACACACCGATCCCCATCCCAGCAGTAAAAGAACCTGTAGCTTTGTACGCCAAATCGAATTGTATTTACCAATTTACATGCAGATGCGAGGCCATCTACATAGGTAGAACTGAGCGATAGTTACATTGCAGGGTTTCGGAACACATTCCGAATTGGGTGGACAAGATACTACGCACAGAAGATGGTAGCCTAGGCAGGCCGACACACCGGAACAGTCCTGCTTCATCGGTCGCGAGACATGTGCTCGAGAGCGGTCACGTGGTTGGAAGAGACAGTGCCTTCCGCGTGTTGTTCAACACACAAAGTAGTCGATTGTTAAAGTTTGCTGAAGCTATAATAATCAACCTTCGTAAGCCGTCCTTGTGCAAGCAGAAAGACATGTTAGTCAGTTTAAAATTACCGTGGTAGACAATCGACATTACTGTGCGAACATGTGTATATTTAAGTTTTAAGATTTATCTAGTTAATTCACGTAAGTTGTGTGATTTCTGCAGTATGTACCTGACGAGATGCAGCGAAATATGCCAGGCAATAAATCGTGCAATCTATTGTTTGTGTCTTCGTTATTCAAATCTCTTTCCATCCTTCAACATCAAATTCTCCACATGATCCATAAAAGACATACATCTGTCGAAGGTGATTCCCAAGTACTGAAATTTACTCTCTCTGTTGAGAGGACGTCCATTAAATGTAATACATGAGGCATCTGAATGAAAGAACAGTTAATTCAAATGTTACAACAACAACAACAACAACAACAACAACAACAAACCGCAGTCGTATGTTAAAACTGGTTCTATGTTAAATAGAACCAGTTTTAACATACGGCTGCGATTCCTGGACAATTAGTAAACAGGCGAAAAAATCCCTGGAAGCCTTAAAGATATGGTTTATTAAAAAACTTAATTGGACAGCCAAAAAGAGCAATCATGACGTTTTAAGGGAAGCTGAGTCACAAAGACAACTTGTCACAAATATCAGAATTAAAGTAAGGCATCGTATTGTGGCCACGTTATGAGAAGACAAAAACTGGAACATGTTGTGACAACGGGAAAGATTTGCGGACAGGGAGATAGAGGAAGACAGTCTTATGCCATGGCACGGAAGGGAGTCAACACACAAGTTGATCCATGACGTCGGAGATTGTAATTTGTGGGCATGGTCGCCCACGTCAGTCTCTGCAAGGCACTGAAGATGATGATGACAACAAACTGAACACGAGAACAGTCTGTGCGCACTGGTTTCGTCCCTATAGACTCGCGAACAGAAGCCAAGGCGGGTAAATTGCTGTCAACAGTTGCTCAAAAAGTGCCAGTCAGAAAACATGTTGACATCCATTGCGACAGTAGTTGAGACTTGTCGACATGACCTTAGCTAGGTCACATCTGTGACTGACAGGGATAATTAGACAAACAACAGAGAGGGCATGATCCACGTGAAATCGGAATACACGAATTGATGGTCCTAATCCACGCAGGTGTTCAGGGTTGATCCTGGGACAAGGACCAGAGGTAGGGTTGCCAGATACGTCGGCACCAAAAGGAGGACATAATAAGACAAAAAGGAGGACAAAGGAGGATATATTGAATGTTTAATTTAAATCGATCCATAAACCCACAATCAGTACAATTTTATTACAATAGCTGCCAAAAGCGAGAACACATTTCTACCTTCTCTTCTGTTAATGCCTCCAAAATTCACATTGGCATTGCCACCAGCAAAAGCAACACATTTGGAGTACAAATCATGTTTTTGGAGTGTAAGACTGACAAACTGTATGAAATGCCAAAGTTTCTTCAGCCGCATGCGCTTTCATCAACACATTTGAGTACTTAGGCTGAAAATAAGGACGTCAATGTGCTAGATGACGCGGGCACTTTGATTAGGTTTCTATGTCTCTCACTGTCAACATTGTGCTCCATGTTAATAGTTCCTTTGTTGGCAACGGACAAGTAACTATCGCAAATTGTACACTTTGCCTCATTCTCGTTGCGTCCTTCAACGAAGCATGTAAACTTATTTTTCATAGTGTTCGAGAATTTGCATTTTCTCTTTGTAGAAGCCATTTTCATACACATAGACGGTAAAAATTACAAATTAAAAAAAAACAATTTTAAGTGGCGTTCTGCTACCGGAACCGGAAATAACATTAAAATTTTGACCATAGAGACTACAGCATTGTTAGTGTTGCCGAATAGAGCAACAGTTATATTCAAATTATACAAATAATTGGTGTTTCACATTTGGTATAAATACGAAAATTAAATAAATATTATAAAGCAATGGGTTTTAATAAAGAATGTAAACACACGGTAGAGTGTAGATACATTGTAAGTTGTAACAACAATACATTAAAAATGATAACATAAAATATTTAAAAAGCAGGAAATTTTAAAAGATTTTAGCTTTGCCTGTCAGACGGAGGACATGAGGCTAATAAGGAGGACATGTCCTCTCTTTGCCGAACTTCTGGCAACCCTAACCAGAGGCAAGTGCCTCAGCCGGAATAGGCTCTCCTGGAAATAGATGGCGACACTATAGAATAGTTGTAGTCCTCAAGTGTGTAATGGAAGCTGTGACGACATCGGAGATTAACAGAGATAATAAAACAATACTGTAGTTTCTATTATTCATCTCACTATTCGTACACAGTTAGTTCTTGGAGAGAGAGAGAGAGAGAGAGAGAGAGAGAGAGAGAGAGAGAGAGAGAGAGAGAGAGAGAGGAGGGCAGTGGCGAGCATTATAAGTTCGAATACACAATGAGAGTCGTGTGCGGCTATTGATGCTGTATTGGAATTCTCAAAGAAATAGGCAAATATACAAGACCATTCTCTCTGCCATCCAAAAACCTAGACACAAATGCGTAAACTACTACAATAACCTCTATATACTTCTAGCCCCGTAACACTTGCGTTCACTATCATGGTCTCCAATCTACAACTTCCAGTAAGCAGTGGAAACTTCCGGCCCCCGAACACCCACCTAACCGAGAGCACAGACAGCTGCCAGTTGTATGTTTGTTTTTGTGACTCCAACCGTTTCCTATTGAAAGATTATCTGCCTCGTGACAACATGGTTAATGGATAGTAATGTGCAGATCTCCTTACCAGATTTAAAAAAAAAAGTATGTCACCAGAAAACGAAAGATAACAGACACAAGAAATCTTCGTTTATTTCAAGCCAGTGGGCTCTCTCACAAAGCACGGCGGTAAACACGCCATGCGTTGCTAGTTACATACCCACCCTGTTCTCAATATTTGGTTCCAACATATTTTTAATTTTCTATATTCTCTCTCTCTCTCTCTCTCCCCCCCCCCCCTTTTCCAACAAAAACAGTACAAAGGAAACCCATCTGAGTGATTATAAAGTGATGTTTTAACGGGGTTAGTTCCAAATATGGAGTGTTCCATTCCAGATGTTTTCAAAATCAAACAGAGATGGCGTCAGTATATCAGTGTAAGTGGCAGTCATGTAGACCAGGAATAAGCTCTATACACACTTGCAGTCCCCATGCTATGTTTCCGTATATACGTGTAGCTGGCGTGACCGAACGCTCTTAAACTTCTTTGCGCTGTTGGCGGTGTATTGATTCCACCCCTACACCGGTATTAAGTTGACTTCTCGTTCAGAAAGCAACGGCAAATTACTGAACGTAAAAATTACGTATAGGCTTTGAGCCTGACTATAGAACTATATAAGCTTTAAGCCTGACTATAGAATTACATAGGCTTTGAGCCTTACTCAAGAAATATATAGGCTTTGAGCCTGACTATAGAAATATATAGGCTTTGAGCTTGACTGTAGAAAAATATAGGCTTTGAGCCTGACTATAGAAATACATAGGCTTTCAGCCTGACAATAGAACTATACAGGCTTTGAGCCTGACAATAGAACTATTTGGAGTGTTTCAATGAAACACTCTACTTAGCCTTTGTCGACCAAGAAAAGGCATTTGATAGGGTAGATAGAAACAAGCTGTGGGAAATCCTTAAACAATATGGAGTGAGTACACATCTAACAAACCTATGTAGAAGTTTATACAACAACAGTGAATGCATAGTGAGAGCAACTGGAGAACACTCAGAACCCTTCACCATAAGATCTGGAGTACGACAAGGTTGTGTCCTGTCCCCTCTCTTGTTCATAACATATATAGACAACATATGTAAAGAAACCAGCCAAGCAGAGACAGCAAGAATACCGCATGACGAGAACACAGAAGAAGAACCATCGGCAAATCTAACCATTAGAGAACTCCTGTTTGCGGACGACCAAGCACTAATAGCAAAATCAGAAGCAGAATTACAAGACCACATGAATAGTCTAAACGAAATGTGTAGGGAACATAACATGAAAATTAGCACAAGCAAAACAGAGGTAATGACTATAACTAAAGAAGAACAAACAGCAACAATTCACCTAAACGAACATCCCTTGAAACAAGTAAAGAGCTTCAAGTACCTAGGAAGTATAATATCATCAAATGGCAGATCAGAAGACGAGATCGAAAATAGGTGCAATAAGGCAAATCAACTCATTGGACAATTGGCACCAATACTAAAGAACAAACATGTATCAATAACTGCTAAGAAAGCACTTTACAACACAATCTTCCTACCAACTCTGTGCTACCAATGCCAAACCTGGACAATGACAGAAAAAGAGAAAAGAAAAATCACAACAACAGAAATGAGGTTCCTGAGAAGAATACTCAACGTATTAAGAAGAGATAAGATCAGAAATGAAGAAATCAGGACTAAAGTGGGGTTAAAGCTGCTCTAGATTTTATTAGAAAGCAGCAGGTCAAATGGTTTGGCCATGCAAGTAGGCTACCAGTCAACAGCATGCCACAACAAGCAATGATGTACAGACCAGATGGAAACAGAGGAAGAGGCCGACCACGTAAACGTTGGACGGAGGGAATAACAGAATCCATGGGAATGTCGATATACGAAGCCCATAACCGGGCACTCTCACGAAGTTTATACTTCACCTCGACACCGCAAGGTACAAGAGGAACATGATGAGATGAGATGAGAATAGAACTATACAGGCTGTGAGCTTGACTATAGAAATATATAGGCTGTGAGCCTGACTATTGAAATATACAGGCAACAAATCTTACGATATCTTGCATAACAACGACCCTGTGTGTGCATAGTTTATAGCCAGCTGTGAGAGGAGCTGCGTCCCATGTGACTACTCCACCCTGACCTGTAAGTTTGACACTGTTGTTACACTCTTTACAGAACTTGCTTTTGCTCATTCACTTTGTTCTCTCTCTCTCTCTCTCTCTCTCTCTCTCTCTCTCTCTCTCTCTCTCTCTCTGTGCGTGCGGTGCGTGCGTGCGTGTGTGTGTGTGTGTGAATATTATACTAATTACAGTTAAATCCCATATATCGATGCACTGATGCCGAGGTTGCAGGTTTAACCACTACACCAGTCAGTTGGTCTAAAATGTTGACTTTTAGCCCTTTACTTGGGGACTTAAATTACAAGAACATGTGAAGCCAGAGTGTCCATCTGATAGCGAGGGAAACTGATGACAGGGGGAGCTAATCCATAGTCAAAAATCAGTCCAACGCACGAGAAGTCGCAGCTCGTGTATGGACTACGCTTGAGCTCAAATCAAGCAAGGAGGGAGGGGAATCCCACATATACGCCTAGCAGTATTAATCAATGTCGATAGCACAATGGCTCGCTGACACTGTTAGACACTCACACGTTACGAACACGTCAACCACACGCACTCCATGGTTCACACTCATTCTGTCGTTTGTTATTTCTCCACCCTTTCTATACTACATATTTCCAAGGCATAATTCAAGTCAGCACACTCGTGATTAGACTGTGATTAGCGTTGGTTGAGGATGTTCTCGCCAAGGTGTTTAGGTATTTGATTGTCAACAGACTCCAACCTAGATGGATACAATACGTGATAGCATTCTTGGTTTGGCCTCTCGTTTCTGTACATACACAATTTAAGCAGGAGGAGGAAGAGAAATACGAGGAGTTTTAGTAAAAGAAGAAACTGGGAGAGAATGAGAAGAAATAAATGGAGTGTCAGGTGTTCTAGATCAGACCAGCCGTCTAGACTTCCAGGTATCTATTTTATCCTGAATCAACACGCCAGATCACGTCAATGAAAAATTTGTCATGCCTCGAGTTTCCAACACATTACCATCTGGCCGGCAGGCAAGCAAAATGGTCACTGTGCTACGCTGCTACTCGTCGCTTGATCATCTTCATCGTCATTTTGCAGTTCCTTACAGTACGTCATCATAGATTCTCGATCATTTTCTAGCTCTCCTGCCTCACACACTTCAGCCCAACATGTGGGCAATGTTCTGTGTGGGCAATGTTCTGTGTGGGCAATGTTCTGTGTGGGCAATGTTCTGTGTGGGCAATGTTCTGTGTGGACAATGTTCTGTGTGGGCAATGTACTGTGTCGGAAATGTTCTGTGTGGGCAATGTTCTGTGTGGACAATGTTCTGTGTCGGCAATGTTCTGTGTCGGCAATGTTCTGTGTCTGTCTTCATGCTGGTAGACCTATGCCTCTTCACCCACGAACCATGCCTTATATGGTGCTCTTTCCAAACTTTTGTGACGTTTAATGTCACCAAATTATTTCAGATTCCGAGATCTGGTGTTGTTTATGGGCCAATTTTCTTCCATGTTCAGGTCATGAAAACTTTCAGTATTTATCTCCATCCTGGTCGACGATATTCTAAGAACTTTTCTGTAAAATTTTAGTTCAAAAGCCCCGGATGTGAAACATTCGATTGTTGTCGCGGGAAAATTGCAGGTTCTAAACAATGTTAATTTAATTTGTTTGCTGGTTCAGTATCATAGCTTCTTAATGCGGTGTAACCTCTACATTGCTATAGCAACCCTAAAACCCGACATCTTTTAAACAGCCCACATTGTGTCATGTGACAAGATCACATGACACAATTAGGTTAAGGCATTTCAGAAATGTTCATGAGTCAGGGATCTTCACGCTGTCCGCCACTGGTACATTTATACTGTATCTGCGATCATTGCAGCTTGATGAATAGTTGTATACACTGTGCCATAATCCCCACAGCTCGTTGAAGAGTTGTTTATAATGTATATGTGACCCCCCATAGCTCGATGAAGAGTTGTTTATAATGTATATACTATCCCACATAGCTCGATGAAGAGTTGTTTATAATGTATATATGATCCCCCATAGCTTGACGAAGAGTTGTTTATACTGTATATATGTTCCTCCACAGCTTGATGATGAGTTGTTTATATTATACCGGAGATTACCACATGTTGATGAAGAGTTGTTTATCATATTTGCTTGATAAAGAGTTGTTTATAGTATATCTATTATCACATCAGCTTGATACAGCGTTGTTTAATTTATAACTGTTATCATATTAGCTGCTGATGCCGAAGTAGCTTGTTAAACCCCTACACCGGTCAATAGAACTAGAATGCTGACTTCTCGTCCTTGACTTGGGGACGTAAATTACACATACATCTGAAGTGGAGTGAGTTCTCCTGATGACGATTGCCACTGGTTATAGGGAAAATTAAAATCCACATGCAACAATCACATAGTGCGCGTGAAGAAGTAACATGTTGCATAGACTACGCTTGAGATCATAGCGAGCGAACGCACACACAAAATAACATTTTGATAAAGTGATGTTTATATTATATCTGCTATATTATATCGGTGATCACTGCAAGTTGAGGATCTTTATATTATATCTACTACATTATCTGGATGAACAGTTCTTTATACTGTGGCTCCCTGGCCCAGGAGTTAACGTCGTTCTCCGTAATCCCGTATATTCTCATGAGTAACGTAACCTGCGCGAGGATCGGTAGCGGATCTCGTCGCGTTGGTAACTTACGGGGTATTGAGCCGGTCGCTCGGAAAGCAATCGCAAACTACTGAGCGTAATCTTGTCTAGTACATCAACAGCAGCTGAAAATGCTGATGTTGACTGCAACGTCCTGTAAGGGATATGGAGAAAAAAAAAACAGCAGCAGAATACAGCAAGCCTTATTAGCACTAGAGGACTGGTCAAAATCATGGCTAGTGAAGATAAGTGAGGAGAAAACAACATGCACAGTGTTCTCCCTGTCAAATAAAACTCAGCACCCTAAGTTGGTACTGAATGGAAAAATACTGCGCCATGAAGAAAATCCAAACTATTTAGGAGTCACCTTTGATCTTCGCCTGGCATGGAAGACACAGGTTGAGAAAAATCGAACAAGAGCAAGGCAAAGAATGGCAAACATGAAAAAGCTTGCTGATACAACGTGGGGAGCAGATGATAAAGTTCTCAAAAAGTTATACACTGGACGGGTGAGGCCAGTACTGGAATATGGCATTGCAGCTTTAGCAACAGCAGCCAAGTCAAACTTAAACAAAATAAGTAGAGTCCAAAACCAAGGAATGCGAATCATAACTGGAAGCCTGAAGACAACGCCTATTAACGAACTAGAAAAGATCACTTGTTTACAACCAATGCAGGATAGAAGAGATAGCAGAGCCCAGCAACAAGCAGAAAAATTTAGAAGATTGACAGACATGTATAACAGGTTTAATGGTCTTGGAAAGGGAATACTGAAGCGTAGCAACTTTGTAGAACCGCAAAACGAAAGATTAGGGCAGATCCTATACTTAACATATCAACAGTAAAACGCATTTACAATGCACACAAGTTCCCAGCTTGGAGACAGCAGCAACTGCCTGATATGATATAAAACATTCCTGGTATTGAGAAAAAGAACACTCAGAATGAAACAGGAAGAAGAAAAATAGCCCTAAACTACATGAAAGAAAATAACCCAAGTAGCAATTGGACC
>OY992893.1:55808461-55878461 GCA_963921405.1 Cepaea hortensis | reverse complement strand
CTATCATGATCACAATCATTACCATCATCATCATCATTATCATCATCACCATTATCGTCAGGTCAGCCGATCTAGAGACTGGTTCTATTATGGTCATAAATGTGATCCTAGAAGGATTCTGTGGTGATTTTTACTTGTTTGTCACATTTATTTATGGGGTTATGTGACCAGCGCCCCTGCAACTGTCAGGTCAAGTGAGTCCCATGCTGTGCTCAACTGCACGAGGACACTCGAGCTCCATACACTGCGTCTGCCTCAATCCTTGCGTTTTTATTATACGTAATAAAATAATTATCAATCGGACGGGAAATTGGGAAGTTGCCTTTATCCAGTAAAGCTGCATATGATTGACCCTAAGCTGTGTATATGTGTACAGGTAAGAACTGTCATTTACTGCCAATATCGTACCTCAATGTACGACAATGTTTACTTGGTGAATTTACACATGGAGGCCACACACAAAAGGTTGCACCATTTATTGCTTTGCATGTTTCTTTGCATCTCGTCAGGTGCCCACTGTATAGTTATGTATCACATAAAGTGAATAAATGAATTATACTTTGGCTGAAATACTTAATGCAAGTGTGTAGATTACATTTTCTTAAAGAATTCCACACAACGGAGAGATTTCTATACAGTTATGTAAGATCCCTGGGAGCTGATAGAATCTGTCTTACAACCAAAACCTTGGGACGACTAACCAAAAACTACATGTGTTTCTTCGGCTAACTTTTCGAGGTGACGATGTGATAACATTAATACACCATCGAATTAAAACATTAGTAAACCTAACATTCTTTGCTGCTGAACCAATGATCAAATATAGAAACACGCCACACACCGAGTAAACTATACGTTTTACGTATATATATATGTGTTTTATGTATATACATGGATTGGAGCGCCGCCAGGTGTGTTGAAGGTAGCGTTGTACTGCAAAACAGCAAAGCTCTTCCGCCCATTCATGTCCGTTTCGGAGGATTACAGAGTTGGAAAATCCAGACTCGTGATGATGATGCACGAGTCTCCGGATGAAACAGTCAGCAGCTCACAACCAGCCCTCAAAACAGGAAGGAAGTGGAAGGGCGGCAGAGCAATCGAAGCTACTCAAGCAACACTCAGACTGAAGGAAGTCATGGGACACAAATAGTCGGATAGACAAGGGTTCGGTCACAACGGTAAAGCTCAGCTTGGTCAAAAGCAGCGGCCAGGGAACGCAGAGACGTGGTGGTTCAGGAGATCCGTGAAGGAGAGGATGAAAAGAGAGTACCCAACAGTCGCAGCAGGGGCAGTGGATGTCTTGGGAAGGGGCAGAGTAGAAGTTCCTGACATGGAAATATATCTGGCGCATGACATCACTATGCCTAGGTTTCGTCATCCGATCACTTTACGATGTCCTGTCATCAGCTGCCAACCTGGTCAAGTAGGGTAAATCTGCCGATCCGGCATGTCTCTTCTGTAAAGGAAACACCCAGACACTAGAGCATGTGCTGTCTGCATGCAAAGTGGCCCATTCCAAGTCCGATTCACACTGCGCCATAATAAAGTATTCACTGTGCTGGCGGCCATAGTGGATGACAGGATGAAGCAAGGATGCGGGTGAACAGAGGGGCCACTGCTGGTCTGATGCGGATTTACTTCATCAGAGCTGGGCAGAAATGTTGAGACAGGAAGACTACTGCAAACTTACCGTCCATCCTCGATAGCGCGGGAGCTGGCTATTGACCTGAAAGGTCATGGTGGTTACGCGGCACTGATACCACAGTTTCTGTTGTGACCTAACATTATAATGCACTCCACGTCGGTTCACTGATACCACAGTTTCTGTAGTGACCTAACATTATAATGCACTCCACGTCGGTTCACTGATACCACAGTTTCTGTTGTGACCTAACATTATAATGCACTCCACGTCGGTTCACTGATACCACAGTTTCTGTAGTGAACTAACATTATAATGCACTCCACGTCGGTTCACTGATACCACAGTTTCTGTTGTGACCTAACATTATAATGCACTCCACGTCGGTTCAGTGATACCACAGTTTCTGTTGTGACCTAACATTATAATGCACTCCATGTCGGTTCACTGATACCACAGTTTCTGTTGTGACCTAACATTATAATGCACTCCACGTCGGTTCAGTGATACCACAGTTTCTGTAGTGACCTAACATTATAATGCACTCCACGTCGGTTCACTGATACCACAGTTTCTGTAGTGACCTAACATTATAATGCACTCCACGTCGGTTCACTGATACCACAGTTTCTGTAGTGACCTAACATTATAATGCACTCCACGTCGGTTCAGTGATACCACAGTTTCTGTTGTGACCTAACATTATAATGCACTCCACGTCGGTTCACTGATACCACAGTTTCTGTTGTGACCTAACATTATAATGCACTCCACGTCGGTTCACTGATACCACAGTTTCTGTAGTGACCTAACATTATAATGCACTCCACGTCGGTTCACTGATACCACAGTTTCTGTAGTGACCTAACATTATAATGCACTCCACGTCGGTTCACTGATACCACAGTTTCTGTAGTGACCTAACATTATAATGCACTCCACGTCGGTTCACTGATACCACAGTTTCTGTAGTGACCTAACATTATAATGCACTCCACGTCGGTTCACTGATACCACAGTTTTTGTTGTGACCTAACATTATAATGCACTCCACGTCGTTTCACTGATACCACAGTTTCTGTAGTGACCTAACATTATAATGCACTCCACGTCGGTTCACTGATACCACAATTTCTGTAGTGACCTAACATTATAATGCACTCCACGTCGGTTCACTGATATCACAGTTTTTGTTGTGACCTAACATTATAATGCACTCCACGTCAGTTCACTGATACCACAGTTTTTGTTGTGACCTAACATTATAATGCACTCCACGTCGGTTCAGCAGTTAACGCTGATCGAGCTGACCGTCCCATACGAGTCGAGAATCGAGGAGCAGCACACTTACGAGGGTAAGATAGCAAGTAAGTCACAAATGGCTGTAGAAAAATAACTAAAGATGATAACTTGAAACCAGTTTAATTTTATACATACACTGTCCCTTTATTTCTCAACATAATTTCCACCAACATTGATGCACTTATCCTATCGTTTTATCAGTCCTCCCAAACCGGCTGCATAGAACTGCGTGCTCTGTTTTCTAAACCCCGTTTTCACTTCACATTCAACTTCGGTTGATTTCAACTTTGATTGATTGATTGATTGATTGATTTAGGAACCGACATCACAGCATTTGGGGAATTCCCATAAGCGCTCCGTCCCCATCCTCAGACGCCAGCGAAGAGTTCCAACCCCAATAGTACCAGTAGCACCCGCGAAATGTCTCCCGCCAAGGTATGTTTTCAGTGGACTTAGCCCCTAGCGATTTCCCGTAAAGCGGTGCATAGCTGGGTTTTGTGAGATGGCCGGTAAATGAAAACAAAGCAAGCAGTTCTATGCAGCCGGTTTGGCAGGACTGATAAAACGATGGGATAAATGCATCAATGTTGGTGGAAATTATGTTGAGAAATAAAGGTACAATGTATGTATAAAAATAAACTTGTTTCAAGTTGTTATCATAGTTAGTTATTTTTCTACAGCCATTTGTGACTTGCTTATTAACATACCCTCGTACAAGATGGAAAATTACAGTGACATGGTCGTAAGTGTGAGACAGGAAGGGTTTTATTATTTTGTTTTTGTTTCGTTGGCTTTATATGATTTATAACTGCAATCAACACCTGGCGAGATGCAGCGAAATATGCCAGACATCACTTCGTGCAATCTATTGTTTGTGGCTTCGTGGTATAAATGTATAACTCCTCTTGTACTGTTTCTCTGTTAGTTTCGTAATTTGCAAAGTTTCGCTTTGACCCAGAAAAGGTAAATATCCCGGCATTCCTACGCGTATGAATACAAAGTGAATAGCAATGAGGCGCTAATATCGTGTTACGAGATTCGTTTCTACAGCAACACCCACATTCAGTCCTGTAACCGTTTCACAATTTGCAATGTAAAACTGATCGGGAAATACTGCACGGTGCGCAACCCTCTACAGGCCAAGGTAATGGATATAAACAATTATCATCATGCGCCATGTCGATAAGCCTGAGTGGTCATGTTTCACCATCTCACGCGGTCACCACAATCGTGGATCAGCTCTGTGTTTTTGTCTTGACCATGCCATGTGGCCATGTTATTCAGATATTTACGTCTCTGCCTTCCCCATGTTCTTTCCCCCGCAATCTTGCCAGTTGTCACCAAGTTTTCTAGTTTATTTTCGCTCTTAATGTGCACAAAATATATTAACGTTCCGTTCAACGTCTAATTTCTCTAATCAGTTTACGGTTTTCAATTTCTTCTTGAAGGACTTACTCATTGGTCTTTTTGTCTGCCCATGGTATTTTTTGTGTGTTCCTCAGAAACCACATCTCGTTAGATGTATTTCAGCTTGTCTGCTCACTGTCCACGTTTCACATCCATACAAAAGTACAGGTTCTGTGTAACACTTCAACACTCTTTTTCTCCTTGCATTTGATATCTTTTTATTGGTCGGTATGTTTGAATAACTTATAGGTACTTTAACTGTGTTCTGTAAGTCAGCAGTCAAGATTGCCACAATGGCGGTCGGTATGTTTGAATAACTTATAGGTACTTTAACTGTATTCTGTAAGTCAGAAGTCAAGATTGCCACAATGGCGGTCGGTATGTTTGAATAACTTATAGGTACTTTAACTGTATTCTGTAAGTCAGCAGTCAAGATTGCCACAATGGCGGTCGGTATGTTTGAATAACTTATAGGTACTTGAACTGTATTCTGTAAGTCAGCAGTCAAGATTGCCACAATATCGGTCGGTACCTTTGAATAACTTATAGGTACTTTAACTGTATTCTGTAAGTCAGCAGTCAAGATTGCCACAATGGCGGTCGGTATGTTTGAATAACTTATAGGTACTTTAACTGTGTTCAGTAAGTCAGCAGTCAAGATTGCCACAATGGCGGTCGGTACCTTTGAATAACTTATAGGTACTTTAACTGTATTCTGTAAGTCAGCAGTCAAGATTGCCACAATGGCGGTCGGTACCTTTGAATAACTTATAGGTACTTTAACTGTATTCTGTAAGTCAGCAGTCAAGATTGCCACAATGGCGGTCGGTATGTTTGAATAACTTATAGGTACTTTAACTGTGTTCTGTAAGTCAGCAGTCAAGATTGCCACAATGGCGGTCGGTATGTTTGAATAACTTATAGGTACTTTAACTGTATTCAGTAAGTCAGCAGTCAAGACTGCCACAATGCGTTTCCAGTATCGGCATTCACAATTCACACGGCACTTTGACCGGGAACAGATTTTAATCTGGGAATGGTGTTGAAGGTGCGGGCAAGTTAATGTAGTTGAAAGGAATAATGTCATGAGCGTTGTCTGATGGGGGTCGTCGCCTGCTTCTGTCGTCCGCAAACTGAGAAGAGTGCTGCCCATGCATTCAGGCTGCACATTGTCATGACCCTATCACCTGCAGACTTATGACCGGTTCCGGCTTGTTTTAGGATACCTAATACAATACACGTGAAGGGAACATCACAAACATAGCATGTCCTTGTTTGTTTTTGGGGTGAAGCTATTGACGATGGATGACCTAATATAGATGAAGGTAACACCATCAACATAGCATGTCTCTGCTTGTTTTTGGGGTGAAGCTGTTGAAGATGGATGACCTAATATAGATGAAGGTAACACCATCAACATAGCATGTCTCTGCTTGTTTTTGGGGTGAAGCTGTTGAAGATGGATGACCTAATATAGATGAAGGTAACACCATCAACATAGCATGTCTCTGCTTGTTTTTGGGGTGAAGCTGTTGAAGATGGATGACCTAATATAGATGAAGGTAACACCATCAACATAGCATGTCTCTGCTTGTTTTTGGGGTGAAGCTGTTGAAGATGGATGACCTAATATAGATGAAGGTAACACCATCAACATAGCATGTCTCTGCTTGTTTTTGGGGTGAAGCTGTTGAAGATGGATGACCTAATATAGATGAAGGTAACACCATCAACATAGCATGTCTCTGCTTGTTTTTGGGGTGAAGCTGTTGAAGATGGATGACCTAATATAGATGAAGGTAACACCATCAACATAGCATGTCTCTGCTTGTTTTTGGGGTGAAGCTGTTGAAGATGGATGACCTAATATAGATGAAGGTAACACCATCAACATAGCATGTCTCTGCTTGTTTTTGGGGTGAAGCTGTTGAAGATGGATGACCTAATATAGATGAAGGTAACACCATCAACATAGCATGTCTCTGCTTGTTTTTGGGGTGAAGCTGTTGAAGATGGATGACCTAATATAGATGAAGGTAACACCATCAACATAGCATGTCTCTGCTTGTTTTTGGGGTGAAGCTGTTGAAGATGGATGACCTAATATAGATGAAGGTAACACCATCAACATAGCATGTCTCTGCTTGTTTTTGGGGTGAAGCTGTTGAAGATGGATGACCTAATATAGATGAAGGTAACACCATCAACATAGCATGTCTCTGCTTGTTTTTGGGGTGAAGCTGTTGAAGATGGATGACCTAATATAGATGAAGGTAACACCATCAACATAGCATGTCTCTGCTTGTTTTTGGGGTGAAGCTGTTGAAGATGGATGACCTAATATAGATGAAGGTAACACCATCAACATAGCATGTCTCTGCTTGTTTTTGGGGTGAAGCTGTTGAAGATGGATGACCTAATATAGATGAAGGTAACACCATCAACATAGCATGTCTCTGCTTGTTTTTGGGGTGAAGCTGTTGAAGATGGATGACCTAATATAGATGAAGGTAACACCATCAACATAGCATGTCTCTGCTTGTTTTTGGGGTGAAGCTGTTGAAGATGGATGACCTAATATAGATGAAGGTAACACCATCAACATAGGCCTACTGCCACTCACGTCATCGGAGCTGTACTGAATCACGACCGGCTCAAGTCCTAGCCTGCCTGCCCGCGGATGTGAAGCTCCAGTATCGGTCTTGCCCACCCCGCAGATTTCTGGGCTTGGGGCGGGGAAGGAGAGCTCTGCAACAGTCATCGTGGAGATGGTACTTCGGTACCGTATGAGGGGGGAGCAGTCTCTACACCAACCTCACTCCGGCAGATATAAACTCTTTTCTGGGCTCCAACGACCTGAACGCCATTGCATGGGATCCTAGAGCTAGAGCTCTCTCTTCCATAGGTCCACTACATGTACAGACAAATAGTACATCCTTGAAGCAAGTTGAAGGTGTACATATCTAGGAAGTACGATCACAGGAGATGGCAGAATAGACAGAAATCGAAATCAGATGTCAAAATGATAGTGCGCGTATATATCAGCAACTACCCAAACTGAAACATCCAAACCCACATATGTCCTCACAATGATAGATAATAAATAGCATAAGGCACCAAATCTAATCTACCAATGTCAATCTTGGACATTATCCAAATGACACTTACGCAAAATTTACACCTGCGAGATGAGATCCTTGATATGAGCTGCCAACTTAACTATCCGAGACCGAGAAAGAAATGATTGACAGTGGGATCAACATAGTTTGCCACATACATTGAAAGGCAGAAGATCAGTTGGTTCGGTCATCTCGTTAGAGTGCAGGCCCATCAGTTACCAGCACTGCATCAAAGAAATCTAATACGACAGCACGAAGGAGCTGTATAAAAATATTGATGACAACATCATAGACATTGCATATTCACAAGGAATGACACTACCCAGTGCCACCCATTGGGCACTGGAACGTCTACTATTCCTCCCCACGCCGCTTGACGGCAAACGTGGAAGATGATGGTGATAAGTACATCTTCGGTAGTTTAGAGTTAGCAATTGTAACGGGCTCACAAAGTATCCGGAGAAAGGTGACGAGTTGCATGTTTCCGACAGAGTAGCAGACTTCCATTCAACAATCAAACATAGAGAACGTCTATTTAATTTTGTGTTTTTACCCAGGACATGCTGGTGGGGTGGGAAACGAGCAGGCGGACAGATTGGCAGGGTTTGCGGCCCTTGGTAGGGTATTGGTGTATGATAAGGCAGATGTGGTAGGGGCCCTTCGGAGTTGTGTGCATAGTACAGAAGAGCGGGAAGATAATCAGGGCTTGGAGATAATGGTGCTGCAGGGAGTGAGCAGAGGATCTGGCCCACACTCAAAACTCCGAGGAAGGCCAGGGGGACATATCATCAGATTGCTACTGGTACCATTAATATTGGGACTCTTCGCTGGCTGTTGCAGATGAGGACGGAGCACTTATGGGAAGTGCCGTGATGTCGGTTCTTGACTCACCTCACCTCAGCTCAACCCAATTTTTTTCAATTCTACAATTATCTGAGGAATATATAATAATATATTCTGGTGGAGAGAAACAACAGCGTGGTGTAGCAATTATAATGGATTCAGAGAGAGGAAAATCGATCAAAGGATACTGGACTGCATCAGACAGAGTGTTACTGGTGAAGCTGAGTGGAAGACCTTTTGATGTCAACGTCATACAAGTTTATTCACCAACAGCAGACAATAGTGATGACAGCATTGATGAATTTTATAATGATTTAGAGAAAGCCTTCAAGAAATGCAAGGATTCTGAAGTAAATATAATAATGGGTGACTAGAATGCCAAAATTGGAAATCAACAGGACGGATGCATAGTGGGCAAGTATGGACTAGGGGAACAGAATGAAAAACGTTGCAGACTTGTACAGTGGGCAAAAGAGTAAGATTTGATTATTGGAAACACCTGGTATCAACAGCACCCAAGGAGATTATGGGCATGGAGGAGTCCGGATCATAAGATCAGAAATCAGACTGATTATATTCTCATCAACAGAAGATTTTGAAATGCCTTAAAAGTCGCAAAAACTATATCAAGCGAAGACTGCTACAGCGACCACAGATTATCTTAAGCAATTTACATATAAAGTTAAAGAAAGTGAAATATTCACCAAGAAACACAAAATTTGATCTACGGCACTGAAGAGTGAGGGAATAAAAGATAAATTCAACACACAGGTAACGAACAGATTCGATGCATAGTCCGATATGGAGATATTATTTCAAGACGTCAGTGACCAATGGGAAATGTAAAAGAAATCAGTCAACCAAGCTGCAGAAACAACCATCCCAAAAAAATACAGATAATAGGACGCAAGAAATGGATGACGGAAGACATCTTAAAACTCACGGAAGTAAGAAGAAATAACAAAAAAGGAAAAGGAAAAATATAAAGAGATTCACAGGAAAATTAGGAAGCTATGCAAAGAGCCAAAGGAAACATGGCTTGAGGAAAATTGCAAGGAAATTGAAAACCAACACAACACCTGGAATACCAAGTAACTGCACAAAAGAATTAATGACATCGCCAACAAAAGAACACACACACATCAACGGGTTGCCTAGAACCAAAGATGGCAAAATCATAATAGAAAAAGATCAGATTTTTACATGCGAGGTCAGATTATGTGAAAGATCTTTATGATCATACAAGAGAAGAACAATATGATCATCGGAATATTAATAAAGGACCATCAATTTTGATGATGGAAGTTCAGAATGCTCTTAAACATATGAAAACTGGCAAGACCCCGGGTACAGCTAACATCACAATAGAAATGATAAAGGCCTTAGAAGAATATGGAATAGACCAAGTCACCAGACTGCTGAACGCAGTATACGATACTTGAGATATACCTCCTGAATTATGTAATTCTATATTTATTGCAATCCCGAAGAAATCAGGCGCCTTGGAATGCGATCAACATCGAATAATTAGTATAATGAGCCACATCACGAAGATTCTGCTGAGAATTATCATGCAAAGAGTTAGAAAGAAAATACAACCCGAAATAGGAGAAAAACAATGTTGGTTTGTAGAAGGCAAGGGCACAATAAATGCCGTGCATATACTGAGAACAGTAAGTGAACGTTCTATAGAAGTAAACAAAGATCTATATCTTTGCTTTATTGACTATACAAAGGCTTTCGATAAAAGGATGCTTGAAGATCTACAAATTGATCGAAAAGACCTTAGACTTGTAAAAAACATATATTGGAAACAACAAGCTGCCATCAGAATTGATAACGAAGTAGGTCAATATCAGCCTATTAAAAGAGCTGTGAGACAGGGATGTGTAATGTCTCCAGAACTTTTTTCCCTGTACAGTGAAAATATTTTCAGAAATATAGAAGATATGGAAGGAATCAACATTGGGGGACGATACATCAATAACATTAGATATGCAGATGATACAGTCTTGATTGCAGAGAATGAACAGGACCTGCAAAATTTAGTAGATGTGGTTGTTGCACACAGTGAACAACTAGGGTTAGAACTGAATAGTAAGAAGACACAGATTATGGTCGTCACTGGGAAGAAGGAAATACCACAATGTGATATACAAGTAAATGGCGTATTCTTAAGCAAGTGAATCGATACAGTTATCTCGGCACCGTCATTATGGGATATGGGAAATGCTTTGAAGAGATTAGAACAAGAATTGCCATTGGGAAGGCAGCCTTTTGCAAGATGAAAGACATACGGACCAATAAAAAGATATCAATTGAAACGAGAAAAAGAGTGTTGAAGTGCTACATAGAACCTGTCCTTTTAAATGGATGTGAAACGTGGACAATGAGCAGTCAAGCATACAAACATCTGATGGCTGTGGACATGTGGTTTCTGAGGAGAATGCAAAGAATACCATGGACAGACAGAAAAACCAGTGAACAAGTCCTTCAAGAAACAAATGAAGATCGTAAACTGATTAGAGTCATTAGACGTAGACAGTCAAAATTGTTTGGGCAGGTTATGAGAAGAAATGACTTGGAGAACTTGGTAACAACTGGCAAGATCTAAGGGAAGAGATCAAGGGGGAGATCGAGAAGTAAATACCTGGATGGTTTGGCCACGTGTCATGGTTGAGACAGGATCACGGAGCTGATCTACGACTCTGGTGATCGAGTGAGATGGCAGAACATGACCGTCCACGCTTATCGGCATGGCACATTATTGATGGCCAATTGGGAATTCCCTCTGCACTTCATTGCACATGTAATAACTAATGTCATGTTTTCACACCCAAACACCAAGCTGTAGATCCATGATGTAGGTGTTGTCGTGTGCCTCGCCGGTACACACTTAGTATTTTTCAGTTGCTCACCAAGTGGTGCCACAAATTGTCCTTGTTACGGCTAGTTTTCTTCTAGCTTTTGTGTAAGCTTTGTGGGTATGGTATTTCTAAGAAATTCCGGTGTCAAATGTTACTCTAAGGTAAGTCTGCGTATATTCTCTTCAAGTTACATTCTTTGTAAGAAGTAAAGGAAAGGTTCCCTGTACATTCTTCGGTAGGTGGCATTGAGTATGTGGAGCCAGACCCATGTTTATGTTTATGGATCAAATGGCACTCAGTGTGTGATGAGGTCGGTTTCACGCCGGCCGCCTTCACTTCCCAATACATTTCCTGGTACCCATTTAAGGATGGGTAAACCTGGGAGTCCTGGTCAATATTTTAAAAAAATAACCATAATTCGAAACCGCCCTGATGGGACTCGAACGCAAGACCATCAGTACGGCAATCGAGCGTCTAGCCGCAAAGATATCGAAACAACCCACTCTATGACTGATAATTATTATGCCATTTTTCTGCTGCTTGAAGAAAGTAAAACATCTTTTAGGTGACTTCTATATTTATTTTGATACACCATTAATCTGTCCAGTATGCCAGAATACACCATTAATCTGTTCTGCTTGCATGGATACACCATTAATCTGTTCAGTGTGCTAAGATACACTATGATACACTTGGATATGTGCACTTTACTAGGATACACTATTTATATGTACAGTTGGCTAGGATACACTATTTATATTTACAGTTGGCTAGGATACACTATTTATATGTGCACTTTACTAGGATACACTATTTATATGTGCAGTTGGCTAGGATACACTATTTATATGTGCAGTTGGCTAGGATACACTATTTATATGTGCAGGTGGCTAAGATACACTATTTATATGTGCATTTGGCTAGGATACACTATTTATATGTGCAGTTGGCTAGGATACACTATTTATGTGTGCAGTTGGCTAGGATGCACTATTTATTTGTGCATAAAAGTAACACAATGACGTTGTAGGGCTGTGCAATGACTCTCTGCACGACACACAACCTCTCTGCACGACAAACAACCTCTCTGCACGATACACAACCTCTGTGCACGACACACAACCTATGTGCACGACACACAACCTCTCTGCACGATACACAACTTCTGTGCTCGACACACAACCACTCTGCACGACACACAATCTCTCTGCACGACACACAACCTCTGTGCACGACACACAACCGCTCTGCACAACTCACAACCATTCTGCACGATACACAACCTTTGTGCACAACACACAACCTATGTGCACGACACACAAACTATCTGTACGACATACAACCTCTGCACGACACACAAACTCTCTGCACGACACACAACCTCTGCACGACACACAACATCTGCACGACATACGACCTCTCTGTACGACACACAACCTCTGTGTCCACACACAACCTCTCTGCAGGACACACAACCTCTGTGTCCACACACAACCTCTCTGCACGACACACAACCTCTCTGCAGGACACACAACCTCTCTGCAGGACACACAACCTCTCTGCACGACACACAACATCTGTACCACACACAACCTCTCTGCACCACTCACAGCCTCTCTGCACGACACACAACCTCTCTGCACGACACACAACCTCTCTGCACGGCACACAACCTCTCTGCACGATACACAACCTCTCTGCACGATACACAACCTCTCTGCACGATACACAACCTCTCACCACACACAACCTCTCTGCACGATACACAACCTCTCTGCACGATACACAACCTCTCTGCACGATACACAACCTCTCTGCACGATACACAACCTCTCTGCACGATACACAACCTCTCTGCACGATACACAACCTCTCTGCACGATACACAACCTCTCTGCACGATACACAACCTCTCTGCACGATACACAACCTCTCTGCACGATACACAACCTCTCTGCACGATACACAACCTCTCTGCACGATACACAACCTCTCTGCAGGACACACAACCTCTCTGCACGACATACAACCTCTGTACGACACACAACGTCTGTACGACACACAACCTCTGTACGACACACAACCTCTGCACGACACACAACCTCTGCACGACACACAACCTCTGTACGACACACAACCTCTATGCACGACACACAACATCTGTACGACACACAACTTCTCTGCACGACACACAACCTCTCTGCACGACACACAACATCTGTACGACACACAACCTCTCTGCACGACACAAAACATCTGTACGACACACAACCTCTCTGCACGACACACAACATCTGTACGACACACAACCTCTCTGCACGACACACAACATCTGTACGACACACAACCTCTCTGCACGACACACAACCTCTCTGTACGACACACAACCTCTCTGCACGACACACAACATCTGTACGACACACAACCTCTCTGCACGACACACAACCTCTCTGCACAACACACAACCTCTGTACGACACACAACATCTGTACGACACACAACCTCTCTGCACGACACACAACCTCTCTGCACGACACACAACCTCTGTACGACACACAACCTCTCTGCACGACACACAACCTCTGTACGACACACAACCTCTCTGCACGACACACAACATCTGTACGAAACACAACCTCTCTGCACAACACACAACCTCTCTGCACGACACACAACCTCTCTGCACGACACACAACCTCTGCAGGACACACAACCTCTCTGCACGACACACAACATCTGCACGACACACAACCTCTCTGCACGACACACAACATCTGCACAACACACAATCTCTCTGACCAACACAACCTCTCTGACCACATACAACCTCTCTGCACAACACACATGATCCCAAATGTTGGTATATCTGGCTCCAGCCAACATCGTTCAGCTGTTGTAATAGTTTATTGTTGACAGGTACATTACAACAGAATCGATCCTTGCTCGTAAAGTTGGTGATTACAACAGAATGGATCCTTGCTTGTAAAGTTATGGTTACACCAGAATCTACCCTTGCCTGTAAAGTTAGTGGTCCTAATTCTGTTGTCAGCATTGGGAGGGGGGAAGGGAGGGGGAGGGGAGGAGACAGGGATTGGGTGGGGAGGGGGGATCCGTTCCCTACCTATCTTCACATTTTTATCCTGCTCCGGCGAAGAGGTTACAGGCGCAATTCGTAATCCCGCATACCCGCATTAGAAACACAGCTGCGGGCGATTTGGCAGCAGACCGCCTTGTGTTGGTTTTTTACGAAATGGTATGGGTGCCGGTGGTTCAGAAAGCAACGGCAAACTAATGGTCGTAAGTTTGCCGAGAAATCATAACAGCACAAAATGCTGGTGTTGACTGCGATGTCCTGTAAAGGAAATGCAACTAACTCACATTTTGAGAGGAAATGTCTGGGAAGGTGATCCGGCAAGAAAGGAAACTGGTCACTCCAACTTAATATTCGAGGCCATGTGATGCTAGAACTTCACAAAGCACCGGCATCGATTGCCACGGGAATATTGAACAGTCTGTAATATTGGTTATTGGTGCACGATAAGGGCGCGGTAAGAGTCATTTGGGATCATGTGTATAGTGTGGAAGAACAGATACACCAACATTTGGCATCATGTGTATAGTGTGGAAGAACAGATACACCAACATTTGGCATCATGTGTATAGTGTGGAAGAACAGATACACCAACATTTGGGATCATGTGTATAGTGTGGAAGAACAGATACACCAACATTTGGGATCATGTGTATAGTGTGGAAGAACAGATACACCAACATTTGGGATCATGTGTATAGTGTGGAAGAACAGATACACCAACATTTAGCATCATGCGTATAGTGTAGAAGAACAGATACACCAACATTTGGGATCATGTGTATAGTGTGGAAGAACAGATACACCAACATTTGGGATCATGTGTATAGTGTGGAAGAAGAGATATACATTTGGGATCATGTGTATAGTGTGGAAGAACAGATACACCTACATTTGGGATCATGTGTATAGTGTGGAAGAACAGATATACATTTGGGATCATGTGTATAGTGTGGAAGAACAGATACACCAACATTTGGCATCATGTGTATAGTGTGGAAGAACAGATACACCAACATTTGGGATCATGTGTATAGTGTGGAAGAACAGATACACCAACATTTGGGATCATGTGTATAGTGGGAAAGAACAAACACACCAACATTTGGGATCATGTGTATAGTGGGGAAGAACAGATACACCAACATTTGGGATCATGTGTATAGCGTGGATGAACAGATACACCAACATTTGGGATCATGTGTATATTGTGGAAGAACAGATACACCAACATTTGGGATCATGTGTATAGTGTGGAAGAACAGATACACCAACATTTGGGATCATGTGTATAGTGTGGAAGAACAGATACACCAACATTTGGGATCATGTGTATAGTGTGGAAGAACAGATACACCAACATTTGGGATCATATGTATAGTGTGGAAGAACAGATATACCAACATTGCCCGGGGAGAATAGTGTGACACTGAATGTTTCGAGGAAAGGACAAACGGACACATAATCAGACTTTAATCAGTTGGCAATGAAATACCTAAATTGGCAATGAAATACCCAAAGTTGGCAGTGAAATATTCAAATTGGCAATGAAATATTCAAATTGACAATGAAATACCTAAAGTTAGCCATGAAATACCTAATGCTGGCAATTAAATACCCACAGCTGGAAATGCAATACCTAAATCTATGAGGAAAACACAATCTATATATAGGCCTAATTTCAGTCAGTCTGTATGTGCTGAACCAAGATACATCCAATTGCAGATGTGAAGGTCCAGTCAATGTCAACACATTGTATTTAGCCCATGTTACATAACATTTTCATGGTACTCTCTTGAAATACTCTGTATTTCGTTACTTAATCATAACATTACGCTCACACAAATGTAGCCATAAAGGTAAAATGTTGAGACAGGTTGCTCGACATTAATTGACCCCATGAAACCCGCACAGGTGTTTGAGAACCAGCTTTTTAAACACTCAGCAATCTCCGATGAGATAGACCCGAACAGAACAGGCTGTTATTGATTAACTGTCCGTAAAGATGTGGGCTGTTGAAGTGTGTGGCGTGTGATGGCAATACACGTGTAGAAACAATAGATTTTTCTCTGTGTGTTATGAGTGGGTAGTTGGTTAAAAATAATGAGGAAAAGGGGGGGGGGGGGGAGCGTCGAATAGCTTGTACTGCAGGTGTTTTGCACCAGGAGACACGAGTTATATACAGTCTTCGAGAAGCCATAGCAGGGTTGAGTGCAAGGGTCGGCAACCTTTTGGTAGTACCATGAAGAAGTAATGTTGCGAAGCCACTCAGCGTGCCCTTTAAGTCCCTGTAAAGTCACTTGGTGTACCAACCTAAGTCATTGTAAAATCATTCGGCGTGCCAACCTAAGTCCCTATAAAGTCACTCCGTGTGCCAACCTAAGTCCCTGTAAAGTCACTTTGCGTGCCAACCTAAATTCCTGTAAAGTCCCTCTGTGTGACTACCTAAGCTCCTGTAAAGTCACTTTGTGTGACAACCTAAGTTCCTGTAAAGTCACTTTGTGTGACAACCTAAGTTCCTGTAAAGACACTCTGTGTGACAACCTAAGTTCCTGTAAAGTCACTCGGTGTGACAACATAAGCTCCTGTAAAGAAAGTCACTCACTTGCCTTCCGAAGTACACCATATTTAATATACAAATCAACCACTGAACAAATGAATCTGATCTTTATCTTGTATTAGCATGTTTCCAATACGTTAAATAACTTCTATTCTTATATGATTACTCAATATTTTATTTTTTTTTATTTTTCTTATATGAAATAAATTTGCCATCTGTAAGTTTTGTTAAGAGAGAAAGTCGAATAGCTTGCAGAGAAAAACATTTTAGCGGTAGCATATTGCTAAATAACAACATCAACATTTGTTCTGTGTTGGCTGTGTCATACTTTTTTTTTTTTTTTAGCATATCCTTTTACAGGACTTAGCTGTCAACACCAGCATCTTTCAGCTGTCTGTTGATCTCTTGGCAAGATTACGCTCAGTAGTTTGCCATTGCTTTCTGAGCGGCCGGCTCAGTATCCCGCAAGTCACGAGCGGGGGTCGAACCGCCTCAGCTCTCGCTCCGCTACGAGACCTTGCGTGATAAACGGGATTACAGAGCGAAAGTGTTGTAACCCCACAGCCAGAGAGACCGGCTGTGTCATACTGGCATGAATATATTACAGGCAAAATAACAATAGAATTGGTGGTTGGGGTGGTGGGAGGAAGCGGATGGATGCGACGGAAGTAGAACTTTGTCACGGTCAGCCATCTTTGCTCCACACTGACTCAGTTAGTTTGCATATTCACGCATTCTTATCTCTAATGTCTAACAACTTTCGTTTTGAATTGATGTGAAAGTAGGAATAACTTTAAAAGAATGATAAGAATCAGTTTACTTTAAAAAATGAATTGTTTAGTAGCTTCTCGTAAGTAACATGACGACGGTGAGAATCAGCAGTGGTTTGAATCGCGTCGGTAACTTACGGGGTATGTGAGCCGGCCGCTCAGAAAGCAATGCCAAACTACTGAGCGTAATCTTGCCAAGAAATCAACAATCAGCTGAAAGATTCTGATGTTGACAGCGATGTCCTGTAAAGGATATGCAAACATTTAATTTAGTAGCTTAGATACTGTAATTTACGTCACTCGGCGCGCCACTGAAAATCGTCCGCATGATCGTCCCTTGGTACACAAGCTGTAGGTTGCCTAGGTAGTTTGTCATTGCTTTCTAAACAGCCGACGTTTCTTACCATGGAAATCAACGCAAAGAGATCTGATTCCAAATCGCCCGCAACTTATTTTGAACTTTCGACTTGGTATGTCGGCGAATGATGAAACTAACCAATGAAGACACAATTTATTGCACAATTTATGCCTGACGTATTTCACGGTATAGCCAGGTGCAGACATCAAAAACAGCCCAACAAATAATAAAGCAGCGCAATGAATCCTTTTAACTGAAATACACAAAACACACTGTCATACGTGTCAGTGTCACCAGGTTAGTTTTAAAGAGACACATCGTGTCCTTGTGTTGGCATAATTAATGTTTACCTTCTGGTATAACAGAGGCCTGCGCTATTTCAGTAACTTGTGCTTGTGTGTAGTAAACAGCCGGTTCTGTGGAGAGGGAGTTACGAATGCAATTCGTAATCCCGCATACCAAGTTCGAAACACAGCTGCGGGAAATTTGGAAGCAGACCTGCTTGCGTTATTAGTTTCCATAAAATTATATGAGGGTCGGTCGTTCAGAAAGCAATGGCAAACTACTGAACGTAAAACATGCCCAGGAATCACAAACAGCCAAAACATGCTGGAGTTGACTGCTACGTCCTGTAAAGGATAAGCAACTAACTAGTAGACATGACACTGAAGCCCTCTTTGTCTGTCACACGTCCAATTCTAATAAATGATATGCTGTGGAAGATATCGTCTCCCTCTGGTTGGTAAAGTCTAGTTTAATTGCACAAACTCTCGAGTTTCCAATTTTTCAGAATTTCTTTTCTGTAGTACGCACCTGACGAATTACAACCAAATATGTCAGGCAATAAATTGTGTAATCTATTGTTTGTAACTTCATTAAGTAAATTTACAACTGGAAAACGTTGGTTTGAATGTAATGTTGGTGTTGTGACATAGGTTGGTGAAGCTGTGGAACATCTGCATGGCTTGGGCCTGTCTGAGTCTGACCTCTCCCGGACAGTGTCCCTTGTTGTTGGTGGGTAGGGCCGGGGTGTTCCAGTTCCACACTTTCATTAAATACGCTAATGATTGTGATTTCTGATTGACATGCAAATATGCCTGGATATGTGTGTGTGTGTATGTGTGTGTGTGCGCGTGCGTGCATGCGTGTAAGACGTTGAGAAAATCTAACACGTCAGTGAGATGTTGCTAAATTTACTTATATATGCGATTGCTTAGCCTAACTTCTACCACACACAAACACACACACACACACACACACACACACACACACACACACACATACATTCTACTTGACAGACCCCCGCGCTGATCCACCCCACCCCCCCAACACATACACACACACACACACACACACACACACACACACACATACATACATTCTACTTGACAGACCCCCGCGCTGATCCACCCCACCCCCCAACACATACACACACACACACACACACACACACACACACACACACACATACATTCTACTTGACAGACCCCCGCGCTGATCCACCCCACCCCCCAACACATACACACACACACACACACACACACACACACACATACACACACATACATTCTACTTGACAGACCCCCGCGCTGATCCACCCCACCCCCCAACACATACACACACACACACACACACACACACACACACACACATACATTCTACTTGACAGACCCCCGCGCTGATCCACCCCACCCCCCAACACATACACACACACACACACACATACATACATTCTACTTGACAGACCCCCGCGCTGATCCACCCCACCCCCCAACACATACACACACACACACACACACACACACACACACACACATACATTCTACTTGACAGACCCCCGCGCTGATCCACCCCACCCCCCAACACATACACACACACACACACACACACACACACACACACACACACACATACATTCTACTTGACAGACCCCCGCGCTGATCCACCCCACCCCCCAACACACACACACACACACAGACATTCTACTTGAATGACCCCCGCGCGGATCCACCCCCCCCCCTCCCCCAAACACACACACACACACACACACACACACACATAGACACTGTTGTTATATGGAGATTAAGCCAGGGTTGCTGTGTCGATATTCCATTAAATTTATCGACAATTCTCAGTTGTTATCATTTATATAGTTTGCGCGGAGGTCAGCATGGCTGAATGGATAAGGACGCCAGTTTATAAACATCCGGTGTGCTGATGCCGAGGTAAGGGGTTCAACCCCTACACCGGTCAGTTGGACTAAAATATTGACTTCTTGTCATTGACGACCTCACAAGTCGCAGCGGGTTCGCCTGATGGTGAGGGACACTGGTAATAGGGACAGATAATCCACACGCAAAAATCAGCCCAGTGCAGTAGAAGTAGTGGCATGTCTATGGACTACGCTTGAGTTCAAAGCCAGTGAGGCGCCCCTCCCCCCCCCCCCCCCCCCACCCCCACAAATAAAAACACACACACTTTGCTGGTGTAGTGTGTTTTTCCGTGTGCAATCATTAATAATTTGCCGCGTGTCTTGATGTACAGCACGGCACACACACAGGCGTGGAGGCGGCAACCAGTTGGACACCATCTATCTTGGGTTGTCACTGTCAACTGTGCCCCGTTCATTCCTCTATACACCCCATCAGTCTTGTTACAGTTCGCCTTAGTCCCCCCCCCCCCCCCCATTGTCGATTTACTGTGAGGAATCCCACCAAAACTAGATATGTGTGTTATCTCCTGAGTGAATGTTGCCTGCAACCACTTTGCTGGTCTCCATCACCCTGCGCTTTAGTTATTGTGTGTTATGTTACCTTTTTTTTTTTTTCTTTTTCTTTGTTGAACGTATTATGTCATGCGACAATAAAACCATTCAAAATAATCCTCAGACATATGTTTATGTGGTCGAGTAAAAAAAAAAAAAACCCACACACACAAACACACACGCACTAAACACGCGCTCACACACACATACACACACACACACACAACGCGTGGACACACATACAAAAAGCGCGCACACTCTCTCACACACACACACACGCACACACTCTGGTTTGTTATACTCTGTAAGAAAGTTGACGCAGTCCCCCCCCCCTTTTTCTATATTCACCCCCCCCCCTACCCCACCCACCCCTTTTTTAAATATTCTTTTGTCGGAGTTTTCACTGTCTGCTTCTGAATATTATCTGTTCAGTACGAGCCGAGGAGTGGTGGTGGTGGTGGTGGTGGTGGGGGGGGGGGGCAGTGGCTAGCACGCTCGGCTATTGGCCCGGTGGTCACGTGTTTGAATCTCCTACAAGACAAACTTTTTTTTGTGTGGTAAATTTTAATTGACATAGGTAACCAGATGGACACGGCGTAAGATTTGTACCAGGAAATCTTCGAGGAAATAAAGACGGCCGGCTTGATATTGACCAGAAAATCAGTGTACAACATCTGGCTAGCACCATACGTCTAATACACTTCATGGCGTGAAACTTTGCGTTACTTTAGCGCGTGACTAGTGGATCGCCTGTCTCGTCCCCCCCCTCCCCCCCCCCCCCCGGGGGTCTGTTCTATAAGGTATAGAATTAGACAGCCGAGGTGGCACTGATTCCTGAGTGTTGAAGTGTGAAGATTGTCAAGAACTACGTACGGTGTCCTAAAATTCCTCCAGAAGTGCTCCAGTCTCCACCTCCACTTATAGAACACACAATGAGGACTCTCCCAGTAACGCTACCGGTGTGTGTCTATACAGTAATTCACACATGTTATCATCCTTCTGTGTGGTTTGGTTATTTCAATGTTTTGGCGTCTTGCGCTACGCCTGTCTATATCTTCCTACATTCTGTGTGGTTTGGTTATTTCAATGTTTTAGCGTCTTGCTCGGGTTCTGTCTATAACGTCCTACATTCTGTGCGGTTTGGTTATTTCAATGTTTTGGCGTCTCGTGCGGTGTCTGTCTATAACGTACTACATGTTGCTACGTTCGAGTGCCGAGGTTTCACTAGCGCAGTGGTTCTCAACCGGTGGGGAATTCCCCCCCCCCCCGGGGGGGGGGGGAATTTTAGGGTGTCCAGGAGGGGGGGGGGGATTAAGATTATTTCTAGATTGTGTGAATAAAATAACCAATTACTTGATATTGTTTTTCCCTTCATACTTTACAGTTCTGTACGTATCACCCTTCTGAAATTCATTTTATAACGTAAGTAGATCCGCAAATCACTTGTATGTAGATGTCTAGACTTGTTTTAGTATGTGCTGTTAAATTTAGCTTCACTTATTACGTATATTGTGTAGGGGCAGGGGGAAATTTTTAGGGAGGAAATACGAAAGGGAGAGGGGGGGGGGAAATGACGTTCTAACAATATGGTGAGGGGGGAATGACGTCCTAAACATATGGTGAAGGGGGCACGGGCCAAAAAAGGTTGAGAACCACTGCACTAGCTGAACGGGCAGCCATAACTTTGATTATTGTCTTGATATTCATTCCACGAGCCCGTGATCCCTGATCATGGGATAGCTAAGGATGGGAGATCGCAGAGTGAATTGGTGGAGGAGATATGTCCCAATGGAAGGTAAGGGGCGACTTGCCTGCCGCTCTGGTGGTTATGCTCCAATCGCATTCGATGTAAAAAAAACAAACAAACAAACAAACAAACATGGACCTGGCCTCCAAAGACGACCCAGCCTAAACTGAGTATAATCACCATTCTGGAAAATTTGTGATTTTTGATTCTAGATGATTAAGTCTTAAAGTTTTTTGATTAACTTCCGCAAATTTGATTTGAGGCAAGGGCTGAACTTGATTGAGGAATTGAAAAATTCTTGCTCACCTGAAACAATGATCAGACTGGATTGACCTTCAGCAAAATTCTTGTTCGCTCGAGACAACGATCAAACTGGATTGACCTTCAGCAAAATTCTTGTTCAAGTTGACAGTTGACCTTCAGTTGACAAGATGTTCTGTTAGCAAATTTAAGATTCTTGATAGCAGAATTCCGAAAATATTTACAGACAACCACCCCTAGCCGGGCTTTTGGTTGCTGTAAGTTTTACAGACGACGCAGTGGCCATTGTTTTATATTTTGAGAGCAGAAAATTTCCTCAGTCCTCCAGCAAGCAAGTGACCTTCAGACAAGCTAGGTTAAAACAACGGCTGCAATGACGGCAGGTCAAAACTCACAGGATATTGACAACAGTTCGGTCACTCCAGAGCACGATAATAACCAGCCCCCGATTCTAACAATCCTACGATGGTAGATGGTAGCTCCATCCAAAAACTGACTTCAATAGGTATTCCAATCGCCTGGTCGGGAAAAACGCTTGTTCTAAGTTGCAGGCCTCAAAAGGTAGTCTGGTCTGGATCTTTTGATTATTACTTCCAACAAGATTCTAGATTCCCTCCTTTTCTTGTTGCCGCAAGCTGAGAAAGGTGTTCATTAAAAGTTCTCTGCTGTGCTCTGCTGTTTCTTAGTACTTCACATTGCCTCCGCGACGGCAAAGTCCAGAATCCTGGTCACGGCACCATTTAAGCCATATATAACAGTGTATGATGAAACGATGGCTTAACAAGTCTTGTAGAAATTCTAAATCAACTTTATTAAACGTTATAGCCGATACAATGTCATGGTAGAATACAAACGTGTTGACGGCCTGCCTTCTAGGGCTAGGTTCAGATGTAAACTCACTCTTGACAACAAACTACGTCACGACTTGAGCATCTCTCCTCCCATTCCATCCCGATGCTCAGTCGTGCTGTAGCCTTTTCCCACCTAAAACCCAACCTCTGTTACATGAGTACCAGAAAACATCCTGAGAAGTAAAGGCGACCATTGTGACATTGACCCCCATCATCCATTGGGTGCGGATTGGTGTATTAAAATACGGGTCTAGCAACGTATGCCATGTACGCTTCACGGCGTATGAAAACGTTCCATTACCTTGCCTATTTATCCCGGGATCAAATCGCTAGGATCTAGGTAATACATCAGGAAAGAATCAGAGCAAACAAAAATCAGGAAAGAATCTGAGCAAACAAACGCTGAATAAGGTAACGGTAGGTAAATTCGTTGGCGTGTGAAGTGTAAGACCTGTATATATACTAGGCTACAGCATAATGAGATTGGGAGGGCGGTTGTTAACAGGTCCCTTCTTGGCCTCCTTTCCTTGCTATACAATTGCCAGAACATTCTGACATTATGTACATATTTTATGTAGCTGGGTCAACCCCAGTGCCGTGCTTACTGGAGTGCGGGAGGGGGAAGAACCCTGTCACTGGTTGGGTTTGAACCCAGAGCACTGAGTTGGTAGGCAAGGGCAGTAACCACTATGCCACCGTGGCCTGCACTAGCTGCATAAACATAGGCATTTTTTTTTTTTTAAATTGAGACTGAAACGGGTTCGATCCTTGATAGGGCTGGAAATGTTTCCGACTTCTTCTTCTGCGTTCATCCGAAGAGTTTTTTTCAGACGTGATTGCGTTGTGCCTGTTTACAGCAAAGCTGCGTTCTTGCGCCGTTAGGCCGACACATCCGACTTCTGCGTGAATATTTTGACCGGGTTAAACCTTCCCGAGTGGCAATGTTTCCAAGAACCAGTGATATCTAATAATGTCACACGGCCCCTCTTCTCCTAGGCAGTGAGATCACAAATCTATTCTTCTCAGATAATGGCAAAAACATAGGAGGTCACGTGTGCAAGGTGTGCACGTTCACAAACCCACGGCAGTTGGAAATCGCAAATGTCGACGTAACGTCGCTGGCCGAGTTGCAAGAATGCCAGATTCTCCTTCGGGAGACTCGGGTTCGAATCCTCTGTAAGGTGTGGATTTTTTTTTTCTGTCGGGGTCAAAAAGAAACCCCTAACCTGCACAGTTCGCGGCGACTGCACTAGCCAGGCGGCCTTAATTCCTCAGACTCCAGACCTCCCTACCATACACGGCAAGGTACTATATAGGTATTACAAGACAGTTTAGATAGTTGACAGTCGTTTCTCTGGCAAAGTTGTTAAGAAAAGTAAACCTACCCAGGGTTAGATATAGTAGAGGAAGTAAACCTTAACAAATGCATGCCGAAGTCGAACACCCCGACCTCTCAAGGGCATAATTATAGAGGAAAGATAGAGGACAGAAGATGAGAAGAAACAGAAGTGAAAGAAGAAGAAAAAGGCAACAGCTTATATTGGTTATCATTGTATAAATACGATCGAAATAACATTTAAATACTTAGTATCCGTTCTGCACTGAAGGTCGACCAAGAGCTAATGTCAATTCATTCTGTTCTAAGCACGTATTACGTCCTGGCGGTAAGGCGTGTTTAATTGCCAACAAAATAGCACCGCCCATTGAGCAACAGATACGTGCCTTGAATACAACATACTTGTCAGCTCCGAGAGAAGCTGCAACAATACACAAACATTCTGTGAATCTTAGATTTTCTGTTCATTTCTTGACTCTGAATTTTCATTTGTGTAATTGCTCCTTTCATCTGAGTGTTTGCTGTGACTTGTGTCTATAGTTTTATTCCTGCACGGGCAGGCTTGGATAGACAGGTAAGCAGACAGTTAGACAGACGAAGACAGACAGGCAGATATACATATAGACAGACAAACAGACTGATAGACAGACAGACAGACAGAACACACAGACAGAACAGACAGACAGGCAGGCAGGCAGGCAGGTAAGATTAGATGAAAAACCTGTCGGAATGTGCACAAATCATTACTGTATATCTTATTCATGCTAATTATTCCCAAAGTAATGTTACTGGGGTTAAAGGAAAAACACCCCCAGAACAAGATAGAAGACTATTTTGTGTACTGGGATATTAAAGGGGGCTCGTGGTCTGTGCTGAGGTAGTGATTGTACGATTGTAGGCCCAGGGGTTGATTGTATCTTTGCTTCGCACTGTAAGATTGTTCAGCTTCTGTGCTGTGGTGTGCACTAAGCTTCTTTTTCTTTTTTAATAAGTCCGTCCTAGGTTTGGAGATACGGTGTATGGTTAAGCGTGTACTTTGTTGTAGATATATACGTGAGAAGTATATAATATCTCTGTTTGTCTTCATAAAGGACATTTCAATTTATTTAAACAAATTTGTTAATTTTTATTTGTTGTTCTATTTTGTGGAATGTCTTCTTCTGGCGGGAGTCACCAGTTCTCTTTGTGAGTGAACTTCTTTCAAGATTTTTGCATTGCTCTTTCTATCTGTCCACGGTGCTCTCATCATACTTTGATAAAACCACATCTCCGCAGCTTCCACAAGATTCCACTTGAACAGCACTTGAATATGGGCATGAAAGGTTAGATTCTTGTCAATGATGAGGCCTAATGCTGTGTGTTGAGTTACATGTTCTATTGGCATGTTACCAAAGTCAAACTGACAAGCTAAGGCCGAACATTATGAACATCTTTATTAAGAATAAGCGGCAGCTCGGGTAGTTTGCCCAGGAAACGGTAAATATTGGCCATTTGTACTGAGCTCATGTTCGCACTTGCTCCCCTCCAACTTTGCATTAATCCCGTATGTACACAGTACAAGATATAACACCACGTACCACCCTTGCAGCTCACATTCACGTAGACAGAAGCAAATATATATATATATATATATATATATATATATATATATATATATATATATATATATATATATATAATTAAGTATTAAGTATTAATTAGGACGAAAATGCTAAAGGGTAAGTTTTAAGTGTTAACACACACAATCCACTTGACCGAGCAGAAATTGCCGATTTCTTCCACATGACTATCTGTATCTTGGCAAGGCATCTAGTGACATCTCTGCGTGCTTGACTCGTCTTTCTGTGTATACGTATCGCTCTTGGCGTTTTGTCATTGTCACATATAATAGTATTAATAGTGTCATTGTCATTGTCACATATAATAGTGTAACGTTACGTTAAACTTTTTTTTTGAGGTCCCGCGTCCATCTGTAACACCCATAGGCGTGGCGTCTCTTAACGTGTAGTGAAAGCTATTGTTGAATATACTGATACACCTGGCGTTTAATTAAATTGTTGGAACATTACTTCTGATCCATGCATTTATTGTTTTTAAACACATGACTGAGTTAAATGTGTGCAAGCATACAGGGATATCTGTAAGTAGCATACATTCTCGAGCTGCTGTAACCGGCAAGAAATCATGTCACACAACTGCTTCGGCTCACTGGCTTTTAAACACAAGATATTGAATTTCTTGTATAGCAGGAAGCAAACTAGGGCGAATAAGGAAACTGGTCGGTTAACCTCACAAATCTATTATTATTAGCATATCAATCGTTGACAGCCGCCTGCTGGGGCCCTAATAGTTGTTGTCTGTTAGTACACTCCACCTTTCAACACAATAGGTTTGGGTTCCATCTTCAGTGGTGGCTTTACCTGAAATGTACCTGACCAATGCTGCTGTGGGTCGGACCCAGTTTCATCATAATGAATACCGCATCCTGGGAAATTAAATCTGCGGGGGGAGAGGGGGGGGGGGGGGGGGTTGTCATACCCATACGTTCACTCTCGTTCGATCATCGACAATGTGGGCCCAACACAAAGTGCACAGTACTCACTGTCAGTAAACCAATTTTAGCCCAATACCAAGTGCACAGTATGCACTGTCAGTAAAGCAATGTGGACCCAACACCAAGTGCACAGTACGCACTGTCAGTAAAGCAATGTGGACCCAACACCAAGTGCACAGTACGCACTGTCAGTAAAGCAATGTGGACCCAACACCAAGTGCACAGTACGCACTGTCAGTAAAGCAATGGGTCCATTTACTGGCTTTATTGGGTATATGATGCTGGAGCCATGTTTGTATCCACCGATAATCTCTAGGAGAGTGATGTGGTCAGTATAACGCCTTTACTTTCCTGGACATTTCCTAGAACGCCCTATAGCATGTGAACCTCCTTACTTGGCAGCGATGCGGGTGATGGCGGCAGCAAACTGTGAGCAGCGCCATCTATGTCTTCTGTACGAGGGGCTGGTCATGTCTGTTTTGGAGTATGCAATGGCAATCCTGACTCTCAGCCATAAGCAGATAGAAAGGATGGAAAGGATACAGAATGAAGCTATGCTCATTATTCTTGGATGTACAAGAGATACAGCATGCAGGGCGATGCGCTACCTTCTTGATTTTCCAACCATTGAAGAGAGAATACAAGTTTGCAGGGCACGCGCCTACCTCAGAATTAACGCAAACACACAACATCCACTGCATAGTGAAATTAGGAAGGTGAAGGGCAGCAGGTTAATAAGAGGACGGTCGTGGATGGGTCAAGCAGAAGACATTCTTCAACAGGTGTGTTCACTTGAGGACTTAGAACCTGGCGAGGAGTGGGTGCAAGTGCCAACAGACTTCTGCACATCCTTTTCAGTTTGCATCCAACTAGATAGAAAATGCAGACAAGAAAATCCGGCTGCTGTTGAGGCTGAAGTACAAGCGTTGATTTTCGAGAATTCGCTAGACGGTGACGCGGTCATCTACACAGATGGGTCGGTCGTCCGACATGTGAGAAGCTCATGGGCCTTTACAGCTCGGGCCGGAGGGAGAATTGTGAAGGAGGACTCTGGTGCTTTCACTGAAACCACAAGTAGCCTGACCATGGAAGTCATGGCAGTAAGTAAAGCAATAACATGGCTCGAGACACAGACATTCACTAGGGCTTGTTTCCTTAGCGACTCAATGAACATGATCAAGAGGATAGAGGAGGGGTCGATCCGAAGAGATAGGTTGCTGCCTCTGAAGCGGTCTCGGCTGGCAAAGATTAGTTTCATCTTCGTGCCAGGGTTCCAAATGTTGCTGTATGTAGCCGAGGCGCGGTGTTGGGGTGAGCGCCCAACATTGCTCAAATACCTCAATGGCTCGTGAATACATAACCTATGCAGCAAAAGTCCAACTCCTGGCCTTCACGTGGCGGGCCTGTTTAAACTAACAGGAGAAGGGGCGACGGCGAGTCTCTGGCGCCGGAAAATAACCAGTATGCTCTAGATGTGTATGCACGGACATGCATGCGCAGACAGGCGTGTGCGCGCGTACACATCTACACTCGAGTGAGACCACAGTCTGCTCTAGCAAAGAAAGGTGCTGAAGACGGAGGCAACCAGCCAAGAGGCGCACCACAGAAATCAGGATGCCACGCAATCACGCAAAATGGAATATGTCGACTACTGCTAATCGTTATGGTGCTCGCCCTGCTTTGGACCCCCAGGCAGGTGCAGTGCCGGGCCCTATGTCTCGAAAGGGTCCAACCCCAACTACTGGAGGTCCTTCTCAGATGTCCTGTAGAGCCAGGGGACATGAGAATAGGACGACTGGCCATACTAAACTAAGACTTAAAATAATGCACTGGAATGCGGAGGGAGTCAGCAACAAAAAAGTTGAATTAGAAAACATCCTGGACAAAGAGAAAGTAAGCATATGTTGCTTGCAAGAAACTCACCTCAATGAAAATATAGCCTTCAAAATCAGAGGCTACCAGTGTTACCGATCTGACCGAAAGAACAGGCGAAAAGGTGGGATACTGACCCTTGTAAGAAATAACATCATGGCTTCCCAAATCAAAGTCTACATGGAAGGGGCTGAGTATCAGACACTTAAACTTAAGACAGGTAATACAGATCTACATCTGATCAATTACTACTGTCCAAGTGACCGCCCACAGGCACTGGACACTCTACCACTAAAAGAAAAAATGATTGTGTGTGGCGATTTCAACAGCCACTCGCAGAGCTGGGGCTATGATCACATGGACCAGAGAGGAGAGAGACTGGAAGACTGGCAAGATGAGAATAGATTCATGTTGATTAACAAGCCGTCCGACCCACATACTTTCTACTCGAGATCATGGCACTCTTCAACTACACCTGACCTGGCTTTTCATTCACCAGACCTGGAGTGGAACATTACACGAACTGTTGGGAAACAACTTGGTGGCAGTGACCATCGGCCAGTCTTTCTAACCGTAGAAAATGAGCTTGTAAGTGAAAGCAGCACCCTCTCGAGGTGGAACTACAAGAAAGCAGACTGGGCAATGTACAAGCATCGCACCAGCATACTGGTTAGAAACCTGAACACTGAGAAAGACATAAATAAAGCAGTTGAAGAGTTTGGGAAATGCATACTACAGGCAGCGCGAGAAACAGTACCAAGAGGAGCCCGTAAACAATATAAACCCTACTGGAGTAGTGAACTGGAACAGTTGCATAATGATGTTGAAGTGTGTAGAAAGCAAGCAGAGGCCACACCCAGCCAAGAGCACCACAATAAATTCCAGCATGCAAAAGCCAAATTTCAAAGGGCCAAGCTGCAGGCTAGACGGAAAAGCTGGCAGGAGAAAACGGAGTCTCTGAACTTTGAAAGAGACACAAGGAAATTGTGGAAGCTAATAAAACAGCTTAATGACGAGGGCACAGGGAGAAACTCAAAAATTGCACTACATAAAGATGGGAAAATCTTAACAAGAAAGCAAGCAGCTGACCATTTTGCGGACTCGTTCGCACAAGATAGCAATATCAAAATTAGTCCAGAGAATCAACAAGAGATTCGAGAGAAACGACAACATACAGGACAGAAGGAAATAGTACATGAGGTTCTGGAGGCACCCATCACAATCAGCGAACTGGAGCTAGCCATATCAAAACTGAAAATGAGAAAGTCACCAGGAGCTGATGGTATCTCCAATGAAATGATCAGGAACCTAGGAACAGAGGCCAAAACAAAGCTGTTGCAGATCTTCAATAACAGCTGGACCTTAGGCAGTGTTCCACAAGCCTGGAGAGAAGCAATCATGATACCCCTCCTAAAATCAGGGAAAGATGGTTCCATTGCCTCTAGCTACAGACCAATTAGCCTCACCAGCTGTCTCTGCAAAACACTGGAGCGCATCATCAATCACAGACTGCAGTGGTACATTGAAAGTAAAAACATCCTTGTGCCACAGCAGGCTGGCTTTAGGCAGTGCTACTCTACGGAAGATCAGACAACCTACCTCTCTCAAGAAATTGAGGATGCATTCCAAGAGAAGAAGCTGGTGCTTGCGGCATGGATAGATCTGAAGAAAGCCTTTGACAAAGTCTGGAAAGAAGGTCTGATGAAGAAACTGAGAAACTGCAAAGTCAATGGAAGAATGTACAAATGGGTGAAAGCATACTTGCACAACAGAAGAGCCCGAGTACAGATAGACGGACTCAAGAGCAAGAAAGTACTACTGCGTCACGGTGTCCCCCAGGGCGGAGTCTTGTCCCCCACACTTTTTCTAATCTTCATCAATGATCTTGTTGCTCACCTACCGCATGGAATTAAAGCGGCAATGTACGCCGATGACCTGGTTCTATGGAGCACAAATGAATATGCATCAGTGGCCACCAGATTGCTACAAAGAGCTGTAGATACATTTGCTGCATGGGCAAATAGATGGTGTGTCAGCATAAACACTGACAAGTGCAGCACCACCCTATTTACCCTCTCTCCAAAACAAAAGGCAGGGATCATCCAGATAAATGGAACACCCCTAAGAGAAGATAAAGAACCAACATACCTTGGAGTAACATTTGATGGCAAGCTGACATGGAGAAAGCACATCAACAAAGCAGTAGCAAAAGCCAGAAGGAAAATAGCCATCCTGAGAAAGCTAAGTGGAACCACATGGGGAGCCAGTACGAAAATACTTAGCAAAGTTTACCAACAGAGCATACGACCACACCTGGAATATGGGTCAACTGCGTGGTGTTCAGCATCAAATACCACACTACAAGAGCTGGACAAGGTGCAAAATCAAGCACTTAGAGTCACCACAGGAGGGATGAGATCAACCCCTATAGTGGAAATGGAGAAGATGGGGAGGACACAGGCACTGAGTGAGCGCAGAGATACGAAAACGCTAATACAAGCAGAAAAGTTCCTCAGCTTGCCAGGCCACCCTATGAAGAACAGATTTGAAAACCTAGCTATGGGGCGGTTGAAAAGAAGTAGTTTTATCCACCAGGCCAAACGACTCTGCAGAGAAACCACTGATCTGCCCACAGTTGGTATCCCCCTAACAACTATTCCAGAGCGAACTCCATGGAAAGATGAGCATAGACTATCATTACAAATCCAGACAAAAGTGAGAGGAATATTTGACAAGGAAGAACAGAACAGTGTGCAGCGCAGAACAGCCACTCTCAGCTTCCTTGATGAAGAATACCCACAGGACCTCTGGATCCGAGTCTACACAGATGGGTCAGCACAAAATGCTGTTCGAAATGGAGGAGCGGGAGTGTACATAGAATACCCAAATAATACTAGGGACACAGCCAGAGTACCGACAGGAAAGTACTGCCATAACTATGATGCCGAAATTGAGGCAATCAAGATAGCAACAGAGAAATTACTAAATAACAGCAATGGTACACAACCTGTGGTGCTACTAACAGATGCAAAATCAGTACTCGAGGCGCTCCTCTCTGGGAAATTGCCAGTACTAAGGACACTACTTTCTGAACTTAGCAGTCAGCATAAAGTCACCATACAGTGGATACCATCCCACTGTGGAGTACCCGGAAACGACAGAGCTGATCAATTGGCTAAGGAAGGAGCCAAAGAGGAACAGCCTGATGTGCCCGTTACATACCACCAAAAGAAAAGAATGATCAAATCAGTCAGAAAGCCACCAAAACCTGCTCAAGATGACTACCACATTATGGACAGACCAGAACAAGTCATTATTCTGCGCCTCAGAACAGGACACAATAGATTACGCAACCACATGTATACAAAATTCAAGATTGGTGAAACAGCCATGTGCACATGTGGATTGGCGTCGCAGACAGCAGAGCACATACTCCAAGACTGCCCAAAATATAACATATCTAGGCAAACCTTCTGGCCTAGAGAGACGACGGTGGAAGATAAACTCTATGGACCACTGTGTGAACTGAAAAAAACAGTTCAATTCATGCAAGAGACGACATTGCAGATATAGACATATTTCAAGCGAACGAAAGAAGAAGAAGAAGAATCTTCGTGCCAGGGCATGCGGGAGTACAAGGAAATGAGCGGGCTGACAAGCTCGCAGGTGAGGCTACTGTGGAGGGCGGACGCGCCATGGACCAGGCTGACATTCTGAATGCTCTACGAGAAGTGAGACTTTTGCGAGAACCAAGTGATGACTGTGAATCTACAACAATGGCCAGACTGCGAGAGCAGCAAATTAAAAGAGGGGTGGCCAAACAAGAACACTACGCAGGAAGCCGAAGAAGATTGATAAACCAACACAGAACTGGCGTCGTTAGCCGCTACACGTTGCGGGATTTGCTGAGGAGGGGATCCGAGCACTTATGGACTGAATGGTTCGATGTGCAACGAGGATGATCTGTCGATTAACTAACTAACTAACTCCTTACTTTATCTGTGCATCAGCATGCGTGATAAACGTACTGTTGCTTTTAGCTGTCTGTTTATTCTTGTTCATACTATTTTTGGCCAACAATTATCAGTCTGCACCCAGTTAATGGAGTCATGGTAGCGTAATACCGGCTGAGTGGTCGTGTGTTCAAATCCCCTGCGAAAAGGGATTTTAAAAAAAATAATGACCTGGTCGACCCAATCTAAGATATCTGCCAGGAAATGTACTGGCCAGTAAAGGCAGCCGTCGTGATATTGACCACTTGACCTGTGGAACGGTCATCAATTATGGGACTATCATCACATGAACCACGCCCCATGTTGAGTGAACACGGCCAGGATACAAGACTCACCAGTTCGTGCTGTAGCCAGCTCCGCTGTTATGTTTACTGATGCTCGGCTCCGGCTATTTACCAACAAGGTATCAACTGGCCCGTGAAGTAATCTATCCACCGTGATAATCAGTGCCCGTGTTGGTAAATAGTATCGGTGGTCACGAGATGTGTGTCAGCTGATAGTGACGTTATGACTCACCAGGGAGTGTTTGTAGCCCGTAAGCGAATAGATCCGGTTCCGGCTCGAAAGAAATGGGGTCACTGGCCCACCAACATCGTCAAATGCCTTGCCTACTAGCCTGGGCAATCGTGCTTTTCAACAGATTGCAATTTTCAAGTGTATCTATCAGTTTGTGTAGCCGGCTCCATGGCCGAGGAGTTATCAGCTTTCTCCGCTAACCCCGAATACTCTCGTCACCTGACGCGACGAGAATTAGCAGTGGTTCGAATCGCAAAAGTGACTTATGAGAGTATGGAGCCGGTCGCTCAGAAAGTCGTGGCGTGCTGATGAGCGTAATCTAGCCTCGGAATCAACATACAGCTGAAAGATGCTGGTGTTGACCGCAATATCCTGAAACAGGATGGAAACGCGGAAAAAAAAAAAAAAAAAATCTATCAGTTTGTGTGGTGACACGTTCTTCTTCTTCTTCTTCTTCTTCTTCTTCTTCTTCTTCTTCTTCTTCTTCTTCTTCTTCTTCTTCTTCTTCTTCTTCTTCTTCTTCTTCTCTCTCTCTCTCTCTCTCTCTCTCTCTCTCTCTCTCTCTCTCTCCTACCCACCCGTGTCAGGATACAAGACTGTTTAGAGTATTCTCTTGATGTCTTGCTCTCTCTCTTCCCCCCCCCCCCGCCCCCCCAACCCTGTGTCAGGATACAAGACTGAAGAGTATTCTCTTGATGTCTTGCTGTCTCCATCCACAAATCTTTCCAGTGATGACAACATGTTCTAGTTTTAGTCTTTTCAGAATGTGGCCGAAAAATGACGACTGCCTCTGTCTGATGTTTGTGATCAGTTGTTTTGGGTCACTGACTAGAAGTGAATAACTTGTTATTCCGTTGGAGTTGCTGGGTTAAGTTTGTCAAGAGAAGACAACTCGGCAGCACTGCGATCAACAACATCCGTTAAGAGCAGAGTCTACGTCACGATATCCACTGGCATCTTGCCGTCTTGACAGACGAGAGTTTGTGACGCTGTGCTTCTAACATGTAAACAATATAAAATGACACAAAGTAGTGCAGCTTTACAAAACAGAGTTACGACACATACAGAACGTTGCGGCGGTTAGCCTTCATCAGCAAATAAACACATTCACAAACACAACATACAGTCAAGGAGAACTCCTGTGACTACATTAGAAGGTGATGACAGGACGAGAGGAACAAATGCATGGAAAAATAGAAGCAATGAAGAGAAAATGAGAATTGAAAAAAATTTTAATTGAAAAGAATGTTAGTTGAAGAAAATGTTTAATAGAAAAACTGTTAATAGAGAAAAAACTGTTAATAGAGAAAAAAAACTGCATACTCACCTCACCTACGGATCTGTAAATGACTACGAAAATCTCGGGTGTAGTTATATACGGTGCTGGGTGTTACGGTTCAGTGAGCACATAGAAAGAAGGGGGCGGGGTAGGAGGCGTGTAAAATTGGTATTGACCAAGACCCCATTGTGTTATTTAAGGTTTGGGTGGACTGGTGTGCATGAACACGCGTACATTGCCACAGGATAAATAAACTTGTTAGTTGCGACCGATGATAACCAAACCCGACATTATTTTGCTAACACAATTGACGCTTTTATGGTGAACAAACTGAGGAAAATACGTCGGTACAGATTCTCGACACCTGGTCAACAGTGTGTATGAGATCAAAGGGAGTCACGTCGAGTTGTCTACACATAGTCGACAAGTTGATGACAGGATGTTGTTCGAGAGGTGTGTACTGGCGACATTTGTCTACAAAACGGAAGTTGGTCGTTGCAAGTGATAGACAGAATGCCTGCTAGAGGTCAGAAGGATTCTGTAATAAAAGAAAGGTCTCTGGCTTACAGACAACCCGGATATTTGTTGGATGAGACAAAGAACTCCCCAGATGAAAAGGAAAATTGACAGCTAATTGACTATGGTTAGTCTGGAAACAGGAGGACAAAGCCAGATTCTGGACTGATTGTCGTCTGGACTTCCTGGTGACTCACTCAAGCACCCATATAAAACCCAGTGCAGTAAACAGGTAGAGGGAGTTGAGTAAAACATTCTGAGGTGTTAGAATTGGGGATAATTCCGAGTTGTGTTATATTAGAGGGACTAGCCTATCTTAGTAGTGATAGTTATCCGCGGACATAGATCCAATCGGATTGCCTAGTTTCTCGAGTAACAACAGGAATAGACATATGGTAGGCAATTAATTATATCTAACTTAAGAGTATGATTAGGAATAGAGTACAGTACTGTGTAGTGATATAATGTATTATGATTAGTGATAGAATGTTCTATAAGTGCGGTGCTAGAAAGTATCATAGGAGCGTCGGCACTAGTATTCTATTGTGTGGCTTCAAGTAGCTTGTGTTATATATCATTTTACTCGGGAAGTTGAGGACAATGTAGTGGAATAATAATTAGAGAGATTAAGGATGGTTGAGAGGGAGGAGGGGAATGTGTAATGGTAGGATCTTCAGTAGGGCATCTGCTGGGTTTCTACCCGTTCCTTTAGTCTTTCCTGGTGTTGCCATGTCTCAGATCATTGGATTGAGTTATTTGGCCGTATGACAGAGATCGGATCTCTGTTATAGATATGAGTGCTGTTATTGGCCTACAATCACCTAATTACGGTCAGGACTGAGTTGCCCTCACCATGATGTTATCTGCTCTACAGGTTCCATGTACAGTTCCCCTAGAGTGTTCCACGTGAGTGTGCGAGGATTTACTACGAAGAAGCAGTTTCAAAGTTTGACACAATGATGGCTCAGCATCTGAAGACAGAGGTTACTGAGAGGCCGCTACATAGGGCTTATACCCAAGTTGGTTTGCGGGAACCTGGCTTCTGCTGAATGGAATTGTATGAACAGAAGTGTTGTGTTTAATGAGTGATACGCTTCATCACCGAAGATTAATAACTCGCATACTAAGGACATATATATATATATATATATATATATATATATATATATATATATATATATATATATATATATATATATACACATCTACCTAACAAACATTAATAGGTTGTGTTCTAAAAGAGGGGAAAATGTTATAACCAGAAACTAATAAACAGTAGAGTTTCCCCAAGTGACATTTCAGTTAATTGGAAGACTATCAGTTCAAACAAATATTAGCAAACAGAGTAACTTCACCGTGTGGTAGAGTGAAGACCAAGATCAACAGTGTCTATCGGATTACCAGCATCCTGTTTGTTCGAGTGATTGGAGAAAGTCGTCATCTTCTGGGTGAGGTTCACTGTCCGGAAAAAATGGTGCTGTTGTGTGCTAAGCACTATGATGTTACAGACTTTGCTTCTAAATCACTGGTCTACCATTAGAATACACGTCACACATTCTACACCTTATACACACACACACTTCTCCTACATATACTCTTTGCTTTAATAAATTTCTTGTTTTTATTTGTTGAAGCGAGAGTTGTCAAGTATGTTATGTTGGGGAAGAAAGAGAGGGGGCATGATCCAGGGGTGAGTAAGAGTGAGAGGAAGGTGTCTTCAGATTGAGGGAGTGTGTGGACGGAGTCTGCTGGATTTCTCCAGAATAGAGATATGGAATTAAAAATAATGTGGGTGTTGATTCTCTTCACTCCAGGGACGACACTAAAGTGGTAAAGAAGAACAAGTAACTAATACGACATTCATTCTTTACACACACACACGACATACATACATAGACACACTTCAACAGACAAAATGCTAGTGTATGTGGACATATGCACAGTATATGCAAGAAGAGAGAGAGAGAGAGAGAGAGAGAGAGAGAGAGAGAGGAGAGCGAGAGAGAGGAGAGCGAGAGAGAGAGACTGAGAGAGAGACAGAGAGAGGAAAAGTGCATGGGCATACCACATGGGGCATACTGTACCCTACGAAATAGTCAGTATGGTTGCTTGTCATACAACGCGCTTCAGGAGCCCCTCGCCCAGTGCTCGAGTTGTTAGGGCTGTGTAAGATCCAACCACTGGCAATGCACGTGAAGAAGGTATGCACAGAGAAGCCAGGTGTAAGGGGAGAGGGAGAGGGAGAGAGAGGGAGAGAGAGAGAGTGAGAGAGAGCGAAAGGGAGGGAGAGAGGAAGAGAGAGAGGGAGAGAGAGGGAGATAGAGAGAGGGGAGAGAGAGGGAGAGGGAGGGAGAGCGAGAGATAGGGAGAGAGAGAGGGAGAGAGAGAGAGAAAGAGAGAGAGAGAGGGGGAGAGGAAGAGAGAGAGGGAGAGAGAGAGATAGGAGAGAGAGGGAGAGAGAGAGAGGGGAGAGAGGGAGAGAGAGAGGGAGAGAGCGAGAGAGGGTGAGAGCGAGATATGGGAGGGCAAGAGAGAGATCAAGAGAGGGAGAGAGAGCGCGAGAGGGAGTGAGAGAGGGAGAGAGAGAGGGAGAGAGAGCGAGTGAGTGGGAGGGAGAGAGCGAGAGAGGGGAGAGCGAGAGAGAGAGGGAGAGAGCGAGAGGGTGAAAGAGAGAGAGGGCGAGAGAGAGGGAGAGAGAGAGAGAGAGAGGAAAAGTGCCTGCGATATACCACATGAGGCATGTGGGGCGCGTCAATCTACACGTACGACGTTTCCCTCGTACTGTACCCTATGAAATAGTCAGTATGGTTGATTGTTACACAGCACACTTCAGGAGCCCCTCGCCCAGTGTTCGAGTTGTTGGGGCTGTGTGAGATCCAACCACTGGTAATACAAGTGAAGTAGGTAGGCACAGAGAAGCAAGATGTAAGGAGAGAGAGAGAGAGAGAGAGAGAGAGAGAGAGAGAGAGAGATTGGAAAACTGCATGCGATATACCGCATGAGGAATGCGGAGTGGGTAGGTCTACAAATGCGAGGCTTCACTCATACTGTTCTCTATGGAATAGAGGCAGTAAGGTTAATTGCTATACAACAATTTGATGATCAAATCACCCAGTGGTTGTGTTAATATCAGACCACCGGCAATATAGTTGGAATATGTGGGTACAGAGACGCCTGATGGAGGAGAGAGAGAGAGAGAGAGAGAGAGAGAGAGAGAGAGAGAGAGAGAGAGAGAGAGAGAGATTGGAAAAGTCCCTACGACACGCCCCTGATGTATGCGGGGTCGGTCGGTCTACAAATACGAGGCTTCACTCATACTGTTCCCTATGAATTCGGGGCAGTAAGGTTGATTGTTATACAACGTATTTGAGGATCAAATCACCCAGTGGTAGTTTTAAAATCAGACCACTGGCAATATAGTTGAAATATGTAGGCACAGAGAAGAAAGATGGAAGAGAGAGAGAGAGAGAGAGAGAGAGAGAGAGAGAGAGAGAGAGAGAGAGAGAGAGGGGAAAAGTGCCTACGACACGCCCCTGATGTATGTGGGGTCGGTCGGCCTGTAAATACGTGGCTTCACTCATACTGTTCCCTATGAAATAGAGGCAGTAAGGTTGATTGTTATACAACGTATTTGAGGAACAAATCACCCAGTGGTTGTGTTGAAATCAGACCACAGGCAATATAGTTGGTATATGTAGGCACAGAGAAGAAAGATGGAAGAGAGAGAGAGAGAGAGAGAGAGAGAGAGAGAGAGAGAGAGAGAGAGAGAGAGAGAGAGAGAGAGAGGAAGAGAGAGATAGCGAGAGAGTGATAGAGAGATAGGAAAAGTGCCTACGACGTGCCACCTGTTGTGTGCGGGGTCGATCGGTCTGCATACGAGGCTTCACTCCTACTGTACCCCATGAAATAGAGCCCGTAAGGTTGATTTTTTTAAACGTATATGAGGATCAACCCCCCCCCCCCCCCCCCAGTTTAGCTCTTAGGAATTCTTTCATCTCGCGTCGATTGAAAAAGATAAGTTGCATAGAATGTTCTTCATCTTGTGAGATGCTGTCTTTGAGTTATTAAACATTTTACCCCCCTACCCCTCCCCCACCCTCCCCCTTACTATAACATATTCCATCTGATGTTTAAACTAATCACATATTTGGTGTAGCTGACATCAGCGGAAGACTTTGTTTATTAGTTTATACAATCACTTGTTTCAGATTGGTTCCAATCACTTTGATGTTGCAGTCGAGCATACAATTATTCTGTATAACAACTATTACTTATCTTTTTCTGTTATTCAGACTACGCCTGAAGCTATGTCTTTAAAAGAACTGCATCGGGAATGATTGTGCGAACCCAACAATTATTTTGAGACCCGTACAAAAATAGATGGGGAGCGGGTGGTCGACCTTCCTGGGCACTTTTGTAGTTTTGACCTACTTCTGACTGCTGTAATCCAGGTCATGTGGCTTTGGACATGAACTAATACCCAGGACACGGATGCACTTGTTGCCAAGTGTTGCTTGGTTTCACAGGTTAAATGTGCAAGGAATGTCATAGGTTAGGGAGCTAATAAACCACCGGCGTGGAGATACACCACTTGGGCCTCCGGAGTTGATGCAGACAGTCCTATCTGGGAATTTATTGCATTGGGGAGTAGGTAGGAACAGCGTGTGCTTAACATCAGTGCTAATTGTGTGTTAGTCGCTATTTTAGTGGTCAGTCACTACCCCGGGAGCTGTGTGTCTGTAATGGCTAGGCGCTCGCCTGTCGACTGTGGTCAGGGGTTCGAATCCATATCGAGGCAGAATTTGACACCTGTGCTCTCAAGGTCGCCGCAGTCTTAAATGGTACACGATAATTTATTAGGAAGTAAAGGCTACCGGAATGATACTGATACATCACCCACAGGGGGCATCACCCACAGGGAGAGCCGATTGGTCTCTACATAACGGGTCAAGCACCATATGTCCTGTCCGCCTTAAAGCGTGTACAAGGAGTTCTTTGTTTATTTATGTTCTTCTATTTGCTGACCACAAACACTAATACTAGAGATTGCGTACTCGTTAGCTGGCCATATCTGTCTGTGCAGTTGTTCAGTGTTGACAACATATAGCTCAATTTATATTTTTATTTCATTAGTTATTGTTGGAAATGGAGATTGACGTTCGTACATGACTTGCAACTGTTGTCTTTCTGTTTGATTTCTTGTTTGATTTATGCAATTCTTACTGGCCTATTTGTTGAGATTCTTTCTGAATTTGCCTTTCTGTGATTATTTTGTTAGGTTAATTTGAAATTCATGCTGTGAACTACTTCATTATTATTATTATTATTATTATTATTATTATTATTATTATTATTATTATTATTATTATTATTATTATTATTATAACCGGCTGCCTGGCCGAGGGATTAGCAGCTTTCTCCGTTAATCCCGAATACTCTCGTGGTCGACGTGAGCGGACGAGAATTAGAAGTGGTTCGAGTCACGCCAGTGACTTATGAGAGTATGGAGCCGGTCGCTCAGAAAGTCGTGGCGTGCTGATGAGCGTAATCTAGCCTAGGAATACAGCTGAAAGATGCTGGTGTTGACCGCAATATCCTGAAACAGGATGGAAATGCACCGGCTCCGTGGCCGAGGGGTTAGCAGCTTTCTCCGCTAACTCCGAATACTCTCGTCACGTGACGCGACGAGAATTAGCAGTGGTTCGAATCGCAAAAGTGACTTATGAGAGTATGGAGCCGGTCGCTCAGAAAGTCGTGGCGTGCTGATGAGCGTAATCTAGCCTAGGAATCAACATACAGCTGAAAGATGCTGGTGTTGACCGCAATATCCTGAAACAGGATGGAAACGCGGAAAAAAAAAAAAAAAACTACTCCTGTCGCCCCTTCTACTACAGTACCAACTGATGCTAGACAACTAATAAAAAATAACACCTGCAGCTGCTGCTGCTAATACTACTACTGATGCTGCTACTACTACTACCACCACCACCACCACCACCACCACCACCACCACCACCACCACTACTACTACTACTACTACTACTACTACTACTACTACTACTACTACTACTACTACTACTACTACTGCTGCTGCTGCTGCTGCTGCTGCTACTGCTACTGCTACTACTGCTGCTGCTGCTACTACTACTACTGATGCTGCTGCTGCTGCTGCTACTGCTACTGCTACTGCTACTACTGCTGCTGCTGCTGCTACTACTACTACTGATGCTGCTGCTGCTACAGTTTTAACATTGCCTGTGCCCGTCGGGAAGCCGCCTGCATACAAATATTTGAGACGTATGCGATTCAGGTATTCGTACTTCGTTGGTTCTAGGTTGTCCTAGCGCGGTGTTGAGGCCTCCTGGCGAGAAGACACTAGGACATGATGACGACATACGCGTACAAAGAACGCTATCTTGTACAAACACACAAATATTGCTGCCAACATCCAGAACTTGATAATATCCCTCTTCATTCTGTTCTGACTATGGACTGAAGCATCCTTTGAGCAGGAAGCCTCTTGCCAGGCAGTCTTGCGTTAGTTTGGATTGTCGTTTCTTCTCTGATTGTTCCATTTCATAGCAGATTTCTGCTTCGGGACGCTGGTTACAATACGTAGCAATTAATCCCAATATTTGTTGGCGTTTGTGATTTATGGGAAAGTTTCCGTTCAGTAGTTTGCCATTGCCTTCTGAGCGACCGGCACTCATACTTTGTATGGAAACCACCTGCAAACGTGTTTCTAGCGCCGGATGCGAGCTTGCTATCAGATACTTTCCCCCCATGTTGTTGCGTCTTTGCCTAACGCTTTCACATATCGCTTGCGCGCATCATTGAATTGTAGTTCCCTTGTATATTATTTGGCAGCTGCCCACATCCGTTAGAACACAACCATCTAGCAAGCGGAATACATGGACAAGACATTTGACCGGGCGCCGAGTGGCGAGCAACGATAGTTTTATCAGTTCGTAAGAGCACTTCAGATCCGTGACGTTCTCCATCCTCCAGCCTCGTGATCCGTGGAGAAGTTCTCCATCCTCCAGTCTCGGGATCCGAAGCTTGTCGGTTCGTTTACAGACTCCGTCATTCCGTTCAGGAACGCAATATTTTCGGAGACCTCTGTTACTTGTCGCTGGGGCTGTGTAGTTTGTGCTCTGGGAGTCGTCGCTGGGGCTGTGTAGTTTGTGCTCTGGGAGTCGTCGCTGGAGCTATGTAGTTTGTGCTCTGTGCGACGCTCTCAGTAGCCCGTTCTGTAGCCATGTGGGATAAAACCTGGTGCAAGGAAGCGAATCCTCTTTCCATTGCACCTTATTTGTAAATCTCAAACCCTCTGACAGAAGCGTTTTCATGACTCACCCCTGTTACATCCTGCTCTCCTTGAATACAGTCCCACTCCACTTCCCGTTGTAATCCGAGGCTGCATCGAATTACTTTGTACCCATAGGCCAGCATTCTCGCTCGACCTGATGCAGCTGTAGCAGTGTGACGTCAGTTGGCAACGACTATCGGTTACCAGCATGGTTGACTCTATAATGTTGCTGACTTGCCTTAGCCCTAGTGAAAGCTTCAAGGGGCCACTCCGGAGATTGATACGAACACTGTACAGTAAGCACACACAGACACAAACATATTGTGTGTGTGTGTGAGTGTGTTACCCTATTGGTTATCCTCTCCCGGTTTGCCCAGCCTGTTAGATGTAATTTTAATTCGTTCTGTGCCAGGCAATGCATTCATTTTTTAGGGGTGGGGGAGGGGGGATTACATACTTGTCCTAACGCCTTCATGTCCACCCAATGTTTACACTAACTCAATCTATTTTATTTGTTACTTTAACCCCTTCCGTGTCTTTGTGTTATTAGCGCCTTCATGTTAAAGCATATGGTACTTTAACCCTTTCTGTTTCCTTGTGTTATTATGTTAACTCCTCCATGTCTATACATATAGTACTTTAGCTCTGTCAGTTCCAGAAGGGTTCACTGTACATGCTTGAGAGGGTGGGGTGGTGGGGTTGGAAAATAACCAGTATAAAACACGACGAAGGCATTACTTTCACAGAGGCTGACCACATATTGGGAATGGCCACTGGGACAGTCAAATTTCAAGTTTATGCCCTGACCAAAACTTGGTGACAACTGGCAAGATCGAATGGAACAGACCAAGGGGAAGACCGAGAAGTAAATACCTGGATGGCTTGGCCACATGGCATGGTCGAGACAAGAACACTGAGCTGATCCACGACTGTGGTGATCGAGTGAAATGGCGAGTCATGACCGCCCACGATTTCCGGGCATGGCACATGATGGATGGATGACCCTGACCAAATGTAAAATATCAGAGAACATACGACACGATGGCTGGGATTCATATGACTAAGCACATTACACAATAAGCGCTGCTTGCCACTGGCAGAGTTAAGTGAAACTACAGTCATTCCATAAGTCATACCTGCGCAGAGCTGAAGGCCTAGCTAACCTGGTGTGACAGAATCACTCATGTGGAACTCAGGGAGAGAACTAGACTTCAACGGTCAAGAGATGGGGAATATACATTGGGACAGGGTAGGACACGGATTGAGAAAATCTGATACGGGTATAATTGTATTGTTCTTTCTGTTGGGAACACAGGGCAAAATAAATAGAGGATGCCTAACAAAAGAAGAGAATTATATAGATTAATGTATGCGAGAAATAACAATACGGGACTCTATCGAGGCCCCGTAATTGGAATGAGTACACTTTAAACCCTTTAACGATGATCTCCGCGTCTAGCGTTCGTTGTCTCGGATGGCTGTGTGAGGTGCACCAAATTGGGATCTTCCCAGCCAACGCAAGTTAGCGAGGCAGGCGTTTCGAGAATGTAACCGCATTGTGCAGCTAGAGTCGTGGTTTGAGCGGGCAAAAGAGCAAATTTGTACGACCGTTCGACAACGTCTCGATAAGCGCCTACTCTCTCTCTCTCTCTCTCTCTCTCTCTCTCTCTCCCTCCCTCTCTCCCTCCCTCCCTCCCTCTCTCTCTCTCTCTCTCTCTCTCTCTCTCTCTCTCTCTCTCTCTCTCTCTCTCTCTCTCTTGAGTAGGTAAGGAACCTACGACTGGTCTAGCAAACCAGTAGGGAATTTTCTTGATCCTAAAATTCTGCTCAAGATTCATGGAGAAAATTGGAGGAAAGGCGCTAGTCACAGGCGCCGGAACTTCAATGACCCCCCCCCCCCCCCCCACCCCCACGACGGTAACGGCATAAGTGGAAGAAACAACAACAACAACAATGTATGCGAGGTCATGGTGGAAACTGCATGAGGTGACAACAGATAGGGCGGCCTGGTGTTAGTTGGTGGAGGTCTTGTGCTCCAGTTTCGTTCAGAAAACAATGGCAAACTACTGCACGTAAACTTGCCAAGAAGCAAGACACAGCCAAAAAAATGCTAGGGTAGACGGCGACTTTCTGTAAAGGATATGCAACTAAATTTTTTATATAGAGAATAAAATATCACGAACACTGCCCAGCAAACACGGAAAATATGTAGGATAAAATGAACGATAGCAGCCGGTAAACCGATATACAAAGACAATCAAAGTGTCTGTAACAATAACAACAAAAAAGATAACACTGAAACAACTGGAGGGGTTAAACTATTTAGAGTCAGTTCTAGCAACAGGTAGGGCAAATAACAAAGGGATTGCATACATAATAGGCCAAGTATAGGCAGGATCACGTCAGATTGAGAACAACACACTGTGTAACAGATTCTTGTGTGTGGAAGTCCTAAAACATGTTTTAGGATCTTGTATATTGTCCACACTACTGCACTGCAACAGTGTGTAAAGCATGGACACTGATTGGAGGTTTGTCAACTTCCGGTGTGCTGATGCCGAGGTAGCTAGTTCAACCCATTCAGCGGACAGTTGGACTAAGATGTTGACTTCTCGTCCTTGACATGGGGACGTACATTACAAGTACCTCAGAAGTCCGAGTGGATTCGCCTGATGGCGAGGGACACTGGTAATGGGGAAAGTTAATCCACACAGACAAATCAGTCTAATGCACTAGAAGTAGTAGCACAAGTTTGGACTTCGCCTGAGTTCAAGGCGAGGAAACGAAAAACAAATAGACACTGCATAATGAGATTTGTTTTTTGTTTTAATCAGAGGACACTGTGATGTACTTTCTTGGTAGAAGGCGAAAGATGCCAATATGTAAGTACTGAAAGAGACAAATCCAAGAAGACATGGTTACAACAAGTCGTGACTAGGCAAGCCTGGGGTTTTTTGGTCACTTCAAAGTACATGAGAATATGGAAAAAGTTGTGACAACTGGGAAGATCGACTGTGTTTGATGCAGAGGTTAACTGATGAAGAAAATGTTGGGTGGGTTGGCAGTTGGCCACGGAAGGCGATCAGTGGTCGATTATTTCAGTGCAAGGTAATCTGTTACTAAATCGCCCGCAACTTTGATTCGAACGTGGTATGCGGGATTACGAATGGCTTTCGTTTTCCTTTTGCCACAGTGCCAGCTGTATTAATAACAATAATAATAATCATAACAATAATCATAACAATAACAATATCAGCAGCAGTGGTAGTAATAGTTGTAGTAATAATAGTAGTAGTGGTAGTAGTAGCAGTAGCAGCAGCAGCAGCAGCAGCAGCAGCAGTAGTAGTAGTAGTAGTGGTAGTAGTAGTACTAGTAGTAGTAGTTGTAGTAGTAGTAGTAGTAGTAGTAGTAGTAGTAGTAGTAGTAGTAGTAGTAGTAGTAGTAGTAGTAGTAGTAGTTGTTGTTGTTGTTGTTGTAGATGTAATAGTAGTAGTGGTTGTGGTTGTGGAGCCTCACTGGCATTGTGGTTAGTGCGCTTGCCTGCTAAGACAGTGGTTTGGGTTCAATCACCAGCAGAGGCAGAATTATTTTGTCCCGCCAGCACGGCGCTGGGTTCGACCCAGCCTCGTATCAATGGGTACCAGACAACTTTCAGAATCTAATCGGAATTGTCGGAGAGAGTCAGATGATAAGCAAGTGAACTCGTCATCCCAGGACATATGTCCTGCCCTGGAATATCTGAAGGCCTAACGTTTCACGCCACAACAAAAGTATCTGCTATACGACTCCCTTTACAGGCCTACCTCTGAGTCAACGCAAACACACAACATCCACTGCATAGTGGAATTAAGAAGGTAATATGCAGCAGGTTAAAAAGAAGACATTCTTTAACAGGTGTTTTCACTTGAGGACTTAGCACCTAGTGAGGAGTGGGTATAAGTGCCAGCAGTTCTTTTCAGTTTGCATCCAACTAGACAGGAAATGCAGACAAGAAAATCCGGCTGCTGTGGATGCGGAAGTACAGGCTTTGATCTTCGAGAATTCTTTAGAGGGTGATGCTGTCATTCACACAGATGGGCAGGTCGTTTGATTAATGAGAAGTGCACGGCTCAAGCTGGAGGGAGAATTGTGACGGAAGATTCTGGTGATTTTGCTTTGACCACAAGTAGTCTGACTATGGAAATCATGGCAGTAAATAAAGTAATTACATGGCTCGAGCCACAGATCTTCACTCGGGTGTTTCCTTAGTGATCACAAATATAACGATGGGGTGGGTCAGAAGACAGTGGTTGTTGTCTCTGGGGCGGTCACGGCAGGCAAAGATTAGTTTCATTTTCGTGCCAGGGCATGCAGGTGTCCGAGGAAATTAGCAGGCTGACAGGCTTGCAGGTAAGGCTACTGTGGAGGGAGGACGAGCCATGGACCAGAATGTTATACTGAATGCTCTACGAGAAGTAAATGGTTTGCGATAACCAAGTGATACCCGTGAATCTACATCCATGGTCAGACTGCGAGAACAGGAAGTTAAAAGAGGTGTGGCCAAACAAGAACACTATGTGGGAAGCCAAAGAGGATTAATAAACCAACACAGAACTGGTGTCGTTAGCCGCTACACGCTGCGGGATTTGCTGAGGAGGGGATCCGAGCACTTATGGACTGAATAGTTCGATGTGCAATGAGGATGATCTGTCGACTAACTAATTAACTAGTTAGCTAGTTAGCTTTGTTTAGTTTAGTTAGTTAGTGTAGTTAGTTTAGTTAGTTGGTTAGTTGGTTAGTTAGTTAGATAGCTAGGTAGGTCGGTCGGTAGGTAGGTAAGTAAGTAGGGTAAGTAAAGTAAGTAAGTAGTAGTAGTTTGGTGGTGGTCGTGGTGTGGTGATGGTGGTGGCTAAGTTGTTGTTTTTTTTAAACATGAAAAAATAGTCATGTTTGTCAATATGTTTCTTCCTGTAATAAACAAAAACCAAAAATATAGAAAGATATTTCTATCGGAACGTTCAGTTGTGTATTTGCGGAGTTCATTGGCCACACCTGTTATGTCAATGTGTGTTTTCTATCTTGGCTCCATTTACAGCAGTCACCGCTATCTAACCATCTGCACGCAGTGCAAACTGGCAAAGCACATTTCTGAGCGGGCCTACCTAGGTTACCACGGGAATGTCACCCGACGCTAAAAAACAATTACACACATCAGAATGCAAGATTCAAATTCAGGTTCTACTTCTCCACATCTACAAAGTCTGTATAACATGATTTTAAAAAAAAATCTAAAGATAGGTACAAAGCAAATACTGCCGTTGGCGTGTGCATTTTTAGGCCTTGGCATTTTCTAGGCTAAGACACTTTTAGAGGGGAAAAGCCACCTCTCATCATCGCTACCATTTTAGATAGCAGATCTCTTTGAGTTGATTTCGAGGGTATAAGAGTCAGGCGTTGAGAAAGCAACGGCAAATGGTTAAAATTAGTTGCAAGTCCGTGTACATGACGTAGCAATCAACCCCAGCATGTTTGGCTGTTAGTGATTTACCAGGCGATTGTTACGTTGAATAGTTTGCCCAGGCTGACAAATTGAAGCTTCCGTTTTACCCCCACACCGTTTATTCATTGCCATTGTTTCTGCAACGTACAATCATGTAGAGTAAATATAACACCCGATCACTCTTGCTTAGTTGTAACAGCTTTTTTTTTTTAGAAGTAAGAAGCTGTTTCATATTGTTACACGTTCCTGTGGCCCTCCCTATTCTCTGCCTTATTTCTGCTTCACGCCCATCGTCAGATGTTATTATTTGTTCCAGGTAGACACTGTTGACTTTTTCAGGGTTTTTCCCCACCCAGTGTAATTGTCAGCATTGCTCGGTGCTATCTTGTGCTTGACTGATTAATTCTTGACGATCCTGTCCTGTTTCAGCGATCACAATTATCATTTGCGTATCTTATCTTGTGTACCAAGCTTCCCCCAGTGTCGAGTCCTTTCTGTTTAAATAGTGTACAGGCATGGGGGTAACATGAGGGTGCGTTGGTGTGATCGTTATGGGGTTATGCTGATAGTATCCTGATCCATCCATCCATCATGTGCCATGCCGGTAAGCGTGGGCGGTCATGTTCTGCCATCTCACTCGATCAACAGAGTCGTGGATCAGTTCCGTGTTTCTGTCTCGACCATGCCACAAGGCCAAGCCATCCAGATACTTGTTTCTAGGTCTTCCCCTTGGTCTGTTCCCCTCGATCTTACCAGTTGTCACCAAGTTCTCCAAATCATTTCTTCTCATAACATCCTGATCCCCAGGATCCCTAATCCTGATCCCTAATCCTGATCCCCAGGAATGCTAATCTGGTCAAAAATGCACGCTAAAGTCGGATGTGTTGGCCTAAGGGTTTCGGCCCATGGGTGCCTAACCAGACACACCGCAATTACATCTGGAAAATAAAAACACTCCGGATGAACGCAGAAGAAGAAGTATCCTTATCGCGGTAGGGCGAGGGTTTGACGCCTGCGCTCGTCTTTCGCTAAGAGAGTGAACAACTGGCCACATATTCCTCCATGCAGTCAGACCTGCACAATGGTAGGGACCTGAGACCTCACATGCACACGGCCGATGACTGCTAGAAGCACTTGTTTTGTTTTATAGGGATAATACACACCCTGGTCTCACACCACCGTTTTATTTCTAGGAGAAGTGGCGTTCAATTTCCTGGTCGTACTGCTACTTTTGTTCTCGAAACAAGTTCATTATTAATTTTCACTCTTTGTCATCAACACCGCCTTCATTCGGACATTAAATCATTTTAACACCCATTATCGCTATCGAATACCTGTTTATAGTCTATAGAACACACATAGTTACTGTCTTTGATCCTCAGTATATTTTGTGCCAGTGTTGTCAAACAAAATATTACTTCTTGTGTTCAACTTTTCTTTCGCAAACAAAACTGTTCTTCTGAAACTTCAACGTCTATTAACTTTTTTATTCTTTCATTTCCATTGTGTGGTTCATAAGATAGGCTGATTATTCTAAAATCTGAGTACTCAGCTACTGCTCAAGTTTTGGGCAGAATTAAAGATATTTATTTTTCCACGTCTTATAGTATGAAATCTGTATTGTAATGTATATGCTGGCATAATTCAGTCATTTTATATACTCCTAAATCCTCAAGAATATAAATCAGGGAACCCATTGGGACCACTAAGGTAGTTCATAAATAACCAAATATGCATTGTTTGACACTCATAGAAGTAGAGGAAAGAAGTAGAGACTAGAGGACGCACTAGACAACATAACAATTGACAGTTATAGTTACCGACCGGGATTCGGACCTGCCACCTCCAAATGACGACAGCAATGAATACATCTTTACAGGGGTGTCTAGTTGGTCATGTGTCGAAGTACACTGGTCCCTGCAGCGAGGGGCTGTCGTTATTTCAAAGTGACAGGTTCGAATCCCGGTCGGTAACTATAGCTTTCAATGTTTATGTGGTCTACTTATCCCTACTTCTTTCTTCTTATCTACAGCGCCAAACAATACATGCCTGTTTATTTATAAATCCTTACGAGCAGCTTTATGTCTGTTGATATTTTATCATTGTCTCGGCCTTTTATTATTTCCATAGTGCTTATTACTTTTTCTACTTCTAACATGAGAACAAAATGACCTTTCTTATTTCTAAATATCTGTTCAATAGTTCGTCTCTGATCATCAGACAATTCGCTTTCTTATTTCGTCCATCTTGTTGACACATCATTCTGTCCATCCTGTTGACACATCATTCTGTCCATCCTGTTGACACAACATTCTCATTCAATAGGATATGTCAGTGGTTCTCAACCGGTGGGGAATTCCCCCCCCCCCTGGGGGATTTTAGGGTTTCCGGGGGGGGGGGGGGGAATTAAGATTATGTCAAGATCGCGTTAATACAAGAACCGATTACTTGATATTGTTTTTCCCTTCATTCTTTACGATTCTGTTCGTCTCACCCTTCTGAAATTCATTTTATAACGTAAGTAGACCCGCAAATCACGTTTTATTTAGACGTCTAGACTTGTTTTAGTATGGGCTATTAAATTTAGCTTCCATTATTACGTACACTGTGTACGGGCGAGAGGATTTTAGGGAGGAAATACGAAGGGGGGGGGGGGGGGATGACGTTCTGAAAATAATGTGAAGGGAGGCGCGGGCCAAAAAAAGGTTGAGAACCACTGGAATATGTTATCCCTTATTACTCATTTTAAATAAACATACAGAATCTATTTTCACGCCATGAGGCATACCGATAAAACTACTGTGGAGAAAGAAATATATGTTAATGAGCAAAAATTGGAGGTGATGGATAATTTTGAATATTTTGGGTCATTGATTACCAACAATGGTGACACAATGAAAAAAGTTAAAAGACGAATAGCTATTGCTCGTAAAAGACTAAAACAACAGAATTAATTGTGGAGAGGGACAGATAGAACTACAAAATTCAGATTTTTTAGAGCATGCATCTTTCCCGTTCCAACATACGCCTGTGAGACCTGGACACTTACTAAACAAGCTGAACAGCGCATAAAAGCCTTTGAATATAAATGTTATAGACAAGTTCTAAGAATATCTTGGATAGGAAAAGAACAAATGCATCCATACTTCAAGAGCTGAATATTGAAGTAGGTTGGCTATTAAAGACGATGAAACACAGAAAATTGAAATATTGATCACCATAGTCTCGTAAGAATGAGGCAGCGAGGTGTGACGAGGGGATCTGGCCGACGATCGACTCTCAGAGGAAAGGCGAGACGGACATATAATCAGATTGCTACTGGAACTATTAGTGTTGGAACTCTTCGCTGGCTGCTGAGATGGGGACGGAGCGCTAATGGGAATGTCCCGAATGCTGTGATGTCGGTTCCTAAATCAATCAATCAATTGAAATATTTTGGTCACTTGAAACGTCACGAAAGTTTGGAGAGAACAATAATAGAGGAGTATATGCATAGGAAGAGAGGAAGAGGAAGGCCAAAGAGAAGATGGGTGCAAGATGTGGCGGATGATCTCCAGATGGGTGTATCGGACGCGGGACATCGAGAGATTTTCTGGAAGGTTGTTATGGGAGCGAGGTTCTGCAAAGGACATCTACTGAATGAATGAATGAATGCTTGAATGAATGAATGAATGAGGCGTAATGGGCATGCGGTTTCCGATCCGATCCGATTTGTATAAAAAAAAAGAACGTTCCTCGTTCCTCGTTCAACCAGCCTCAGTGGCGTTGGTTATAGTCGTGGTGGTTCATAGTGCGGTGTTGGTTGTTCTGGTCTTTTGCGCATTGGACGACTTTTGTTGATGTATGTCTGGCCGAGTTCCACTGTTTCATCATCCTCCGTTTCTTCCTTCGCCGATGCGATATTCGTTGCTTCTTCCATTATTACTGGGTGTACCTGCTGCCACTGTCGCTTTCCCCCTCCCTCTCGTTTCCGCTCTTTCTTGACCCTGTGTGCTTGATTTTTCTTGCGTTGTGCCCTGCCAAGGGATCACCTTTTATCTTCAGTGTTTGTTTTCCAGGGCCAATCCTGAGAAGGGCCCGCCTTTTATCTTCTGCATTTGTTTTCTTTGGTCTTGGTTCGGCGGGGTCTTTTTACAACGTAGGGGAGGGATTATTGCGTCTTTCTTATCCATCGTTGGGGAGTTTCTTACTGTCTCCTCTTGCCGAGCGCCGGAAGGGTTTTCTGCGCGTCCCTCTCGTCCAGCGTCGCGAAGGTTTCCTACCGTCTCCTCTTGTCCAGCGTTGGGGGTGGGGGGGGGGGGGGGGGCTACCATCTCTTCTTCTACATCGCTGGAGTTGGCGGGATTTCTTGCGCGTCCCTCTTGTCCAGCGTCGGGGAGGTTTCCTACCGTCCCCTCTTGTCCAGCGTCGGGGAGGTGTCCTATCGTATCCTATGCGCCCACAAATCTCAGCTCTTTATGCAATGTTCTACATTCTGGTGTATTTTCCAGTACTTTTTTGTCTGCCCTCTTTGATTTTAAAGTGTTCTTTCATCCCATCTTTGTTTTTCGTTCTTTTCTCTGGGAAGAAAATGTTATTGGCTGATCTGAGCGTATGTTTTTGTTCTGTCCTCTAAGAAGACATTATCATATCTAACACACTATCCTTTTACTGTGTGCCTGGTTTCCACAAGTAACTATTCTAGGTCTTGAGTAAAGTAGCAACGCCACGCCCGTGTTTAGCGCCCACTGATTGTATTAGTGGTGTACACATATCTTTTCCAAGTAAATGAGCCTGTGGTCATCTAGTCTCACTCATAAGTTAACTACAATAGTATGAAATATAATCACCATTTCACTCTATGATTATCATTTCGATACTCGCTGTTTAGAATTCCACCTGCGCATTTGTTTCTTATGATGAGCAGGCACTACAGAATGAAACAAAATCCCTCACAGTCCACAGATTCTCCTGATAACTTAACATGACCTACCGCCTACCCGCATCCTATTAATGATGGTATCATACCCAGTGTCGAGCAGGGTCTACAATATTGGTTGCCATGAGACAAAGCTGGCAGAAGGACATTCACATTTGTAACATATTGTCCAGTGTTTAAGGAGGCCCACTTCATCGGGGTCCCACATGTCCACTTGCTTTGGGGCAATCTGCCAATCTGCCACCCTGCCAATCTTCCAATCTGCCATCCCGCCAATCTACCACCCTGCCAATCTGCCACCCTGCCAGTCTGCCACCATGCCACCCTGCCAGTCTGCCACCATGCCACCCTGCCAGTCTGCCACCCTGCCAATCTGCCACCCTGCCAATTCGCCAATTTCCCACACCGTCAATCTGCCACCCTGCCAGTCTGCCACTCTGCCAACTGCCTCCCTGCCGATTTGCCACCCTGTCAATCTGCCACCCCGCCAATTTGTCACCCTGCCAATCTACCACCCCGCCAATTTGTCACCCTGCCAATCTGCAAAGTCTGCCCTTCTTCATACCTAGTGTGGATTGGTGATGGAAAAATGAACGTTTCGTCGAACCTGCTACTAATTCTAATGTAAACGAGTAAGATAGTTTCTGCTGACTGCTCCTACATTATGTGTTTATTCTTTTCAGATTCTGCGTACGCAAAGAGGCTGACGAGGAAGCTGCCAACGTGTTCGAGACTTTTGTTAGAATACTCCAAGTAACGAATCAGATAATCAGGCATCATGGGGGAGTTCCAGCATGGTCTCTTTGGTTGCTTTGACAACATCGGTCTCTGCTTGATCACCTACTTCGTCCCATGCTACACCTTTGGGAAAAACTCGGAAGCAGTAGGCGACTCGTGCGTTCTCTGTGGGTTGATATATTTTGTACCCATCGCGAACTTAGTTGCCCTTCTACAGATCAGAGGAAAGATTAGAGAATCTCGCAACATCGATGGCAGCTGCATGTCGGATTTTTTTTCAATTTGTTGCTGCCATCTCTGCGCTTTGGTGCAGGAAGCACAAGAGGTGCAATCGCCAGGAGGGCAACACATGGCTAGGAGTTAAGCAAATGGCTACTCTCCAAGAACAAAACGGAGAACTCGAGCAAGAAATGTTTACATTTATTCTCTTTAAATTAGCTTTTACTCTTTGCGATTACAAGTATTAACCGAAACAAGATGTGTATGAAAACGTTCACCATGAAACATATAGTCTGTGATTTTGTTAAGGTAAACTCTCGGAATAAATCCAATTAGCTGCAAGATATCTAAACTTTAGATACTTCTCTCTCTCTCTCTCTCTCTCTCTCTCTCTCTCTCTCTCTCTCTCTCTCTCTCTCTCTCTCTCTCTCTCTCTCTCTCTCTCAAACACACACGCACTCACACACGCACATACGCACACACATCTGAACGGGTAATTCGCATGGAAACTTTAATTTTGTATCAGAAGTGGGTAAGACCACGAAATGTGCCATTTGGTAGTTTATTGCTTAGGAGCTCAAGGCTGTCATGTGGGTGGAGACAAACAGAACTAGCACAGTAGGAGTACACCGAGTACTGGTTCACAGCATGAGTACACAAAGTACTGGTTCACAGCATGAGTACACAGAGTACTGGTTCACAGCATGAGTACACAGAGTACTGGTTCACAGCATGAGTACAAAGAGTACTGGTTCAAAGTAGGAGTACACAGAGTACTGGTTTAAAGTAGGAGTACACAGAGTACTGGTTCACAGCATGAGTACACAGAGTACTGGTTCACAGCATGAGTACACAGAGTACTGGTTCACAGCATGAGTACACAGAGTACTGGTTCACAGCATGAGTACACAGAGTACTGGTTCACAGCATGAGTACACAGAGTACTGGTTCACAGCATGAGTACAAAGAGTACTGGTTCACAGCATGAGTACACAGAGCACTGGTTCACAGCATAAGTACACAGAGTACTGGTTCACAGCATGAGTACAAAGAATACTGGTTCAAAGTAGGAGTACACAGAGTACTGGTTCACTTGTAACATGCACAACTGAGGAGGCCCGCCTGGCATCGAACAAGGGGGCGGCTGCCGCCGAGCTGATTCTGGGACACGAATAAACACAAGTGTTGATCAGGAGCTTCTGGTAGAGAGACAGAGAGAGAGAGACACACACACACACACACAGAGGCCAGGGTCTTTCCATGACAGTCTTTATCAGCTAACACACACACACGCACGCACACACACACACACACACACACACACACACACAGCGCAACATACACACATACAGGCGAGTGTTTAGAGTAAATCTTTATCAACACACACATACATAAACACACATACACATATACAAATACTGGTGATTGTTTCGATTAGTCTTTATCAGCTAACAAACACACACACAAATGCTGGCGAGACCGTTTCGATTAAAGACTTTATCAACTCACTCACACACACAGACAGGCAGGCAGACAGCCAGAGAGAGGGAGAGAGAGGGTCGGGGTGACCGTTTTGATGATTACAGTCTTTATCAGCTAACAAACACACACACACAAACACACACACACACACACACATGCGGGCGAAACTGTCCATTTACAGTCATTATCAGCAACAGATTAAAATTTACCACCAAAACAAATGCTTAGTTGCTAAACTTTAACCAGCTAAGTCTCCTTGTTTGTTTTGTATTGTGTTGTTTATTCCTTGCACTCTGATGAAGACTGATGGAAACGCTCGCCTATATCTAGCGATATCATGCTGTATCTGTGTGTGTCCTTCCTTTCCTGGGGCTTGCTAGTTATGTGTTGTGTTTACTGGGATACCATTGATTAGGCGCGTTCTGCTAGTATGTTTGTAAACACCTCAACTTGTACAAGTATAGAAATATAACAACACATAATACGTACTTATATACTTAAGCTAACAGATAAAGATCAACTCAACATATACATTTAGAACATGAAATGACTTCTTGGAAGAAAGATTCGATATGAAACTTGAGAGAGAGAGAGAGAGAGAGAGAGAGAGAGAGAGAGAGAGAGAGAGAGAGAGAGAGAGAGAGAGAGAGAGAGAGAGAGATTTATGGTTGTAAAGTTGAAAACATTCATACTTCTTTTGTCGTTGCTAATACAGATAATTACTTGGTTTGCATTTAACCAGCTTTGTACCGCACCATATAGGCTTTTGGCTTCATGTAACAATCTTATATTGTGTGTGTGTGCGCGCGCGCGTGCGTGCGTGTGCGTGCGATCGCTCAATTTGAACTCAATCGTCGTCCACGTGCGACTACTTCTAGTGCACTTGATTGATTTTTGCTGGTGGCTGAGCTTTTCCCTATTACCAGTGTCCCTCACTATCAGGCGAACCCACTCCGACTTCTTAAGTACTTGTAATTTACATCCCCAAGTCGAGGACGAGAAGTCAATATTTTAGCCCAACCGTCCGGCGTAGGAGTTGGTGCCGAGATCACCATTTCAATATGTGTGCGTGCGCGCGTTTGTGTGTGTGTGTGTGTGTGCGTGTTTTTTCCCCCCCTTTTTTTTTACTTCTATAAGTGTCCTTTACTTCTATGAGTGGCTATCTATGCTTGTGAATGTATTTCTCTTATGTCAATGACCTGTTATTTCTCTATATGTATATTATGGCCAACATGTGTTACTTTCATCACGTGAACGCTCGTCAGTGTTGACTCTACGCCCCACACTATGACGTCTACATCTGTTATTTAATCATTTCGTGCTTTGCTTCATCCTGTCGCTTACTATTTCCCTACCGCTTATATCATCTTTATACATTTTGTTTAATTGCCGTATAGCTCTACATTGTAATGTGTAAACGCGTGTGTTAAGTCAGGCTAAACATCGTTTACAGCTAGTTATAAAATGCATCTTAATGTGTTAATACATGTGCCTTGAATACATTGTAATGTGTAAACATAGGCACGATGAAATACATTTTAATGTGTACACATAGGCACGATGAAATACATTTTAATGTGTACACATAGGCACGATGAGATACACTTTAATGTGTACACATAGGCACGATGAGATACACTTTAATGTGTACACATAGGCACGATGAGATACATTTTAATGTGTACACATAAGTACGATTAAATACATTTTAATGTGTACACATAGGTACATTGAAATACACTTTAATGAGTACACATTGGTGCATTGAAATACATTTTAATGTGCAAATACACGTTCTTTGAAATATATTTTGATGTATAAACATGGGGGGTCTTAAAATATATTTTAATGTGTAAACAAAAACGCGATGAAATACATTTTAATGTGTAAACATGCATGCCTTAGACACGCTGAATATTTTTACAGCTAGCGTTAAAATACATTTTAATGTGTGAACATATATGCCTTGAGATATATTTTAACATGTAAACATACGTGCCTTGAAATGTATTTTCATGTGTGAACATTCGTGCCTTTGAATATATTTTAATGCGTAAACATACAAGCTTTGAAATATATTTGATTGTGTAAACATACGTACCTTGAAATATATTTTAATGTGTAAACATACGTACCTTGAAATATATTTAAATGTGCTAACATACGTGCCTTGAAGACTATTTTAATCTGCAAACATGTATGTTCTGGACACGCTCAACATCTTTTACAGCAAACTGTGAAGTATATTTTAATGTGTCAACATGTGCCATAATCACGCTACATTTTTCTAAAGCTGGTTTTGAAATAAAGCACACCATATTTATAGTCACTCGGTTTTGCTTGGTTTTTTAAAAGAATTTTTGTTTGTATCGTTATTTTTAAATTTATATATAGTGATTATGTCTGTAAGAACTACTAACCCCGTGTCTTGTATGTGTGCTAATAATTGCCTGGAAATGAAAGTGACGGAACTGAAATAAAGTTACGAAACTTCAAATCAACGATATCGCGAAGTGGAATAGCTTTGCGAGTACACAATCACAAGAGAGAAAACAATAACAACTGCCAATATATATATATATATATATATATATATATATATATATATATATATATATATATATATATATATAATGTACCATGCCGGAAAGCGTGGGCGGTCATGACTCGCCATTTCACTCGATCACCAGAGTCGTGTATCAGCTCAGTGTTCCTGTCTCGTCCATGCCATGTGGCCAAGCCATCCAGGTATTTTCCTCTCTGTCTTCCTCTTGGTCTGATCCCTTCGACCTTGCCAGCTGTCAACTAAGTTCTCCAATCCATTTATTCTCATAACATGTCCAAAAAATTTGGACTGTCTACGTCTAATTTCTCTAATCAATTTACGATTGTCATTTGTCTCCTGTAGTACTTGGTCATTGGTTTTTCTGTCTGTCCATGGTATTCTTTGCATTTTCTTCAGAAACCACATTTCTGCAGCCATCAGTTTTTCAGCTTGACTGCACATTGTCCAAGTTTCACATCCATACAAAAGAACAGGCTCTATGTATCCCCTTAACACTCTTTTTCTCGTTTCAATTGACATCTTTTTATTGGTCAGAATATTTTTCATCTTGATTCTTGTTCTAATCTCTTCAAGGCATCTCCCATCAGATGTTATGACTGTTCCAAGATAATTGTACCGATTCACTTGTTGAAGAATATTTCCATTTACTTGTATATTACATTGTGGTATTTCGTACAGCGTGGAGTGACGAGGGGATCTGGCTGATGCTCGACGCTTAGAGGAAAGGCGAGACGCACATATAATCAGATTGCTACTGGTACTATTGGGGTTGGAACTCTTCGCTGGCTTCTGAGGATGGGGACGGAGCGCTTATGGGAATGCCCCGAATGCTGTGATGTCGGTTCCTAAATCAATCAATCAATCAATCATTTGTGGTATTTCGTTCTTCCTAGTGACTACCATAACCTGTGTCTTTTTACAATTTAATTCTAACCCCAGTTGCTCACTGTGTACAACAACCGCATCTACTAATTTTTGCAGATCCTGCGCATTGTCTGCAATCAATACTGTATTATCTGTACTTTTCCAGTAAAAGCCACAGAATAACATAAACTTAAAAGTGGTTTCATGGCGAATACTGCCGATTGGATGTCAACTTCTTGGCCTTAACAATGGCAAAATCTTCGCCTGGGATCACACACGACAGGAGGCTTCTGAACATCATAGGCGGTACCCCCTCGCCGAATATTCCAGCCCCTTTATCGAAGCTGGTGGCGTTTTATAGCCTTTCAACTGCACAGGGATTTCTGAAGACTGATAACTCTTTTCCAGCCGCACTGGCATATGTTCGGCTACTCGATTTGCTAATAGTCATTCCGTTCTACCTATATTTCTGACTTAATAGAAGGGAACTGACTATGTATTAGCGGATTTCATAGTTTATTTCCCCTTTTCTCCTTAGAACCGGTACAACAATCTATGTCTGCATAATGCATGTTATAATGAGGTTTGTACACTTCAAGTATTCTAGATAACGGCAATATGGGGTTAAATAAATATCTTCATTCCTCATTGTATGTCTTTGGTGACATTTTCACGAGGCTTGGGGGACAACAGAGACGAATACAATTGGATATTAAACAGAAATTCGACCAAGCCTGGAAAATCGATCGAGGGGTGATGTGCATCAGAGCCAGCCACATGACTCTCTTCGACACTGACAGGGCTTCTTTGTGAAGAATCGTAAAGATATTGTCAAATAACGCCGTAGGCATGAGACTTGTTACGCCTTCACACATACTAGTTTGAGAATTCAAATGTACGCTGCCAGCGCCAGAAACATCTGTGGTGATGACTTTGGGCAGCTGGTCAGATCCCAAAACATGACTCTATTTGGACAATAATCATCTTCAAATTAATATCCTATTTGTGGCTGACTCGGTCAGAGGGTTGTTAATATGAGCCAGATATTGACCCTAATATAACGTCTCTTTTCGGTTGAAAGAGGCAGAGGTATGGTATAGTCGAATCGAATCGAATCCCAAAACTGTCCTAGTGAAAACTCGTTACTACCTGAGGCTGAAACTAGGAGCACAGAGTTGGTAAGCCAGTGCTCTAGCCACTACATTTCTGCGACTGTAAGCTTTCTGCACTCTCGTATATGTTTGTGAGTACGCTTTTCTCAACGCCATCATCACCATTAACATCATCATGTGCCAAGCCAAAAGCACTGGTGACCATCCGCGGAAATCTCACACGATAAGCAAAGTTCTTGTCTCGACTGTGCCATCTGGCCAAGTCACTCGTGCATTTATTTATCTCCCTGTCTTCCGCTTGCTCTTACGACAGATGATAGAAGATGTGTAGCAACAGATGACTGTAGAATTGTAGCAACAGATGACTGTAGACTTGTAGCAACAGATGACTGTAGATTTGTAGCATCAGATGACTGTAGAATTTATAGCATCAGATGACTGTAGAATTGTAGCATCAGATGACTGTAGAATTGTAGCAACAGATGACTGCAGATTGTAGCAACAGATGACTGTAGAATTGTAGCAACAGATGACTGTAGAATTGTAGCAACAGATGACTGTAGACTTGTAGCAACAGATGACTGTAGAATTGTAGCATCAGATGACTGCAGACTTGTAGCATCAGATGACTACAGACTTGTAGCAACAGATGACTGTAGACTTGTAGCATCAGATGACTGTAGAATTGTAGCATCAGATGACTGTAGAATTGTAGCATCAGATGACTGTAGAATTGTAGCATCAGATGACTGTAGAATTGTAGCATCAGATGACTGTAGAATTGTAGCAACAGATGACTGTAGAATTGTAGCATCAGATGACTGTAGAATTGTAGCATCAGATGACTGTAGAATTGTAGCATCAGATGACTGCAAACTTGTAGCAACAGATGACTGTAGACTTGTAGCAACAGATGACTGTAGAATTGTAGCATCAGATGACTGTAGAATTGTAGCAACAGATGACTGTAGAATTGTAGCAACAAATGACTGTAGAATTGTAGCAACAGATGACTGCAGAATTGTAGCATCAGATGACTGCATACTTGTAACAACAAATGACTATATAATTGTAACAACAGATGACTGCAGAATTGTAGCATCAGATGACTGCAGAATTGTAGCATCAGATGACTGCAGAATTGTAGTAACAAATGACTGTAGAATTGTAGCAATAGAGATGTCAATAAAACACATTATGTGATTATTACTCTTCCGTTGCCTGCTCCGTGGTGAAGGTGTTACGGGAGCAGTTCGTAATCCTGTGGTAGATTACCTATGGACAAGGGAGAGGTGGTCGTGCGCTTGTGGGACCAGGTGGAGAAGGTAGAGGAACAGATTGAGAACCCATATGTGGAAAGGATAAGATTGCGGGGGATTGGCAGGGGTTCTGGTAGAATCTCAAAACTGAGAGGGAAGACCAGGAGAACTTTCAATCAGATAGCGGTGGGAACAATTAGTAGTTTGACTCTTCGCTGGCTGTTGAACATGGGGAATGAGAGCATATGGGAATGTCCTGAGTGCAGTGATGTCAGTTCTTAGCTCAACTCAACTCGTAATCCTGCATACCCGTGTTCGAAACACAGCTGCAGGCGATTTGGCAGCTGATCTCTTTGCGTTGGTTTTTTACGAAATGGTATGGGTGCCGGTCGTTCAGAAAGCAATGGCAAACTACTGAACGTAAACTTGACAAGAGATCACAATAGCAAATGATGCTGGTGTTGACTACGACGTCCTGTAAAGAATATGCAACAAACTTTTTAAAAACTCTTCCGTTAATGTTCAGTCAAGGTATTCTCCAATAAGTTTAAATATACTTTTTGTGTGGTATTTCAATTGCGCTTGCGCTCACACCTATGCTACACCCTTCATGTGTCTTCGCAAAGTTGGACTAGAGTCAAGCTCAACAGGGTCTTCTTTCCCCAGCTTGACTCTAGTCCGACTTTGTGAAGACACATGAAGGGTGTAGCATAGGGTGAGAGCGCAAGCGCAATTGAAATACCACTACTTTTATCGTTTCTTTACTTATTCAGTGGGTGTGGAGATTTGTCCGCAATAGACGAGCAATATCTCCTGCGGGCCTATTCTCGCTGGTCGCGAGATCCGCACAGTGGAAGGATGGGAGATTTGTTCGCAACAGACGAGCAATATCTCCGGCAGGCCTTTTCCCGGTGGTCGCGGGATCAGCAAAAGTCAGGCGGGGAGTCTGACGGTATTACACGATTTCACAGGTCCAGACACTTGCCATCGACATATATACGTGTCCTATAGTCAAGGCGCGTACGAGGCCCTCACCAGTGGGACTTGGCTGAACGCCTCTAAGTCAGGTTCCATGGGTCCAAGGGTCTGGCCACCACTCGCCACCTGCTCGTGGGGGCGAGGTCTCGGAGGTTTGACGCTGAGCCGCCAGCGTCTGCAGCCTACCTTGTTCCAGACGTACTGGTTATCCATTCCTCTGGAATAAACAAGGCAAGGTCGAGAGAGGGAACACGTCGTTTGGGGCACCACATGTTTTCTGGAGCTCTGCCCAGGCATTGTGATGGAATTTTGGCCAAATTCCAACTCACATACTTTGGTCTGTCAAGACTGTAAGGTGCCACTCACTCACTTTATGTGTATGAGTTGAAAAGGCTTGGAGAGAACACACATCCCTGTCGTACCCTTCTTTTTATATTTATGTATAATGAGTAATTATTTACTTACCTAATTTTGGTCACTTGTTCCCCGTACAGGTTCTTAATACGTCTGATATCTTGTCCATCTGATCATGGATCCTGGAGGCATATAATTAGCTGCACATGTTGTACATTATCAACAGCTTTATTCTAGTTAGAAATGATACATATACATTCTTCCACACTTCTATATATTTGTGTTCAACTTCCTAAAACACACTGTTGTTTTTCTGGTGCCGCTGTTTTTGCAGAAAGTACATGATAGTCAGTTTAAAATTTCCGAAGTAAACAATTCAAATTACTTTGTGAATATGTATGCAGTATTTTTATGGTTGAAGGATTTATCTTATTGTTTTAGTTTATATTGTATGATTTCTGCTGTATGTACCTGAAGAAATGCAACAAAATATACCAGGTAATAAATAAAACAATATATTGTTTGTGACTTTGTTATTCAAAAGAGAAAATTCTTCACCTGTTTCTTTATTCATTTTATCTTGAACGGGTTTCTCTATGATCTTGAGGATTATCTAGGTTGTGTGGCTCATCCAGCTAATAGTGTTGTAATTGTGGTTTCTTGGGCAATGATGACAATGGATGTTTTAATGCTTTATAAGATTTATCCAGTGTTATTTGTGTCATTGCATATTTCTGTGATTATATTAACACAAAGTTAGATGAAGATATTATTATTTCCTTTGTTATCTTGTCCATACCAGGAACTTTTCCATGAGAAGATAAAGCGAGAAATATATTAGAATAACAGCGTGGTTGTGTAATAGAGGGTACACCAAATGCTGTGTATCGCTAACAATATAGTAAGAGAACATTCAATAAACAAAGCAATAAAACAGGCGGCAACTGAGTCCATTCCAAGAGGAGCGTGCAAAAATTACAAACCATACTTGACTGAAGAACTACAAATTTCGGAGGACAAAGTTGAAGATGCCAGGAAGACAGCAGAGAGAGAGAGAACAAACAACTGAAGCAAACATCTCTCTCAAAACCATCTCAGCAAAATATAAAAGAACAGTAAATCAAACAACAAGAAGTTGTTGGAGGGAAAAAACAGAAAATCTGAACTTTGACAGCGATGGAAACAAAGGACCTAGAAAAAAACAAATAACAATTAAACAAGAGAATGTCTTGCTTACAGGAAAAAAAGGCTGCAAATGCACTAATGGAACACAATGCTAGTGCAAACCACATTGATATTACAACCGAACAGAAGAAAGCAATCAAAGATAAACAGACACATCATAGTAATACAGAGACAGCAGCAGAATATATGATGGCAAATCTAAAAATGGAAAAAGATGGAACAGGCAATGAATACCCTAAAAATAGAAGAAATCACAAGAAAGGGTGGAATCACAAATGAAATGCTAATAGTACAACGTACTAAAGCAAAACAAAGGAACTACTAGCAGTCCTAAATTACAGCTGGAGAAGAGGAATAGTCCCACAGGCATGGAAGGAAGCTATTCCAATACCTGTCCCAAAGAAAGGAAAAGACCTGGAAGAACCAAATGGCTATCGACCTATCAGTTTACTTTGCTGTGTAGGAAAATTAATGGAACGCAATATCAATGGCAAGCTAACATGGCATCTGGAAGAAAACCAACTCTTAACACCACACCAAGCAGAATTAATAATGTACACATCCACTGAAGATCAAATAATCTACATAGCTCAAGAAATAGAGGATGCCTTACAAGAGAAAAAGCACACACTAGCGGTCTGGATAAATTTAGAAAAAATATTTGATAAAGTATGGAAGAAAGGACTGAAAGTAAAACTGCAAAAAATGCATGTTTGTGGGGAAAATGTACAAATTGATCAGCCACTACCTTTAGAACAGAACTGCCAGAACAAAAGTACAGGGACAAACCAGCAAAAAGATGCTGTTGGAGCAAGGTGTCCACCAAGGAGGAGTTCTTTCACCAACGTTATTCCTAGCATATATAAATGACATCACGGAAAATATTCCAGCCAGAGTACATACATCCTCCTTTGCAGATGACCTAGCCATATGGACATCTGAAGAATATATTAATACAGCTAACAGCAGAATACAGCGAGCCTTTTTAGCTCTAGAGGACTGGTCAAAATCATGGCTAGTGAAGATAAGTGAGGAGAAAACAACATGCAGTGTTGTCCCTCTCAAATAAAACTTAGCATCCTAAGCTGATATTGAATGCAAAAATATTGCGCCAGGGAGAAACTCCAAACTATCTAGGAGTCATCTTTGATCGTCGCCTGACATGGAAGACACAGATCGAGAAAAATCGAACAAGAGCAAGGCAAAGAATGATAGTCATGACAAAGCTTGCTGGTACAACGTGGAGAGCAGATGAGAAAGTTGTCAAGAAGTTATATACTGGACGGGTGAAGCCAGTACTGGAATATGGCATTGCAGCTTGGGCAACAGCAGCAAAGTCAAACTTTAACAAAATAAGTAGAGACCAAAATCAAGGAATGCGGATCATAACTGGAAACCTGAATTCAACGCCTATTAGAAAAGATCACTTGTTTACAACCAATGCAGGAAATAAGAGATTGTAGAGTCTAGCAACAAGCAGAAAACTTTAGAAGATTGACAGACCACCCTATGTATAAAAGGTTTAATCGTTTTGGAAAGGGAAGACTGAGGCGTAGCAACTTTGTAGAAACTGCAAAATGAAAGATTAGGGCAGATCCCATACTTAACATACCAACAGTCAAGCCCATTTACAATGCACACAAGTTCCCAGCTTGGAGACAGCAGCAACTGCCTGAGATGATAGAAAACATTCCTGGTATTGAGAAAAAGAACACTCAGAATGAAACAATAAGAAGAAAAATCGCCCTAAACTACATAAACGAACATGCAAGAAGCAATTTGACCCAAGCAAATACAGATGGATCAGCCAAAAATTCAATAGAAAATGGAGGAGGAGCAATTCTCTTAAATTTAAAAAAAAAATTGCGTGAAGAAAACAGTCAGTAGCAACTGGAAAATATTCAAGTAACTTCAAAGCAGAGGTAGAAGCCTTGAAAACTGCAGCAGAAATGCTCTTGGTGGAGGAAAATAAAGAGAAGCAAATAGCTATCTTCACAGATGCAAAGTCAGCTGTCTCAATTTTTTTTTTTTTTTTCTTCATATCCCTTACACGATGTTGCAGTCAACATCAACATTTTCAGCTGCTGTTGATGTACTAGGCAAGATTACGCTCAGTAGTTTGCCATTGCTTTCTGAGCGACCGGTTCATATACCCCGAAAGGTACCAACGCGGCGAGAACCATTACCGATTCTCGAACAGGTTACGTTACTCACTAGAATATACGGGATTACGGAGAAAGTCGTCAACTCCTAGGCCAGGGAGACGGCGCTGTCTCAATACTGAAGAGCAAAAACAGCACAGAACTAGCAGACCTAGGAGCAGTACTCCATGGACTATGTCAGAAATAAAAAAAAAAGTTGTAATACAGTGGATCCCATCACACTGCAGTATACCTGGAAATGAAGATGCTGACAAACTGGCAAAAGATGGCGGACTACTATCTCTGCCTGACATAGACATAACCTATAATGAGGCAAAGATGTTTATAAAAAAAAAGCACTTATAGAACCAACTGGGAATCAGAGCGTCAAGGCAACCAGAAAGATGATGAGTATTACAAACTCGACCGAAGTGAACAATTAACAATCTTCAGACTCCGCACAGGACATAACAGGCTGAAAATGACAGCTACATTTGCTGCAGGAGTGCCAAATATATGCAAAACAGAGAAAGATATTTTGCGCCCCCCCCCCCCCCACCCCCACCTGCTTCATTTGAGGACAAGCTCTATGGAGATATCAACAAGCTCAAGTTGACCGCAGCTTACTTTAACTACATTCAGGTTGACATCTAAAGGTGCGTGAAGAAGTACTTAGACTGCCACACTTCATACCACAAGTATGTCGGTAGCAAAAGCGTCTTATAGGCATGAAATTGAATATTGCTTGGCTAGCAAATCCATTAAGTGGAAAGTCCGAATCAAAAGCTCATTGTTTGGGCGTCATCAAAGGTGGAAAATGTGTCCTAGTGGCACGAAATTGAATATTGTTTGGATAGCAAATCCATTACGTGGAAAGACCGAATCGAAAGCACACTGTGTGGATGTCATCTGCAGATTGCATTCTTCTGGTTTCAGGAGGAACAGCCTGTTGTGAACGGAAGGCCCAATATACGGAAGTGAGGCTAAGCAGCCATGTGCAGGACGTGACGATTCCTTGGGTGAGCCCAGTACCAGGGCGCTATTTGTCGGCTCTGCGATTATGGAAGCCTCCTTAGATGGTGAGGAATGCCCATGGTCTGCCCCTGCCTTCCATTGAGGGCTGATTGGGATGTCTTCGGCTGTTCTAAATTGGCCTGCTGGGATGGGGGATAACACCACAACAGTGATAATCAAACGTCCTACGAAACCCCCGAGAAGGTTAACCCGGTCAACAAATTCCCGCAGAAGTTGGATGTGTCGGCCTGACGGCGCAAGAACGCAGCCCCGCTGTAAACAAGCACAACGCAATCACGTCCGAAAACATTCTCCCGATGATCGCAGAAGCAAAAGAAGAACCTACAATAAAAGTAATCAAAGGCCTACATCTTTGCCTTATTGATTACACTAAGGTTTTTCGGTAGAGTAAAACACACGCACATGATAAAACTGTTTGCAAATCTCCAAACCGATGGGAAAGGCTATAAATAAGCGAAGAATATACAATGGCAACATCCTGGTGCCATACAGTTTGATAATGAAGTAGGACATTATCAGCAACTCAAGGGAACGAGAAGGTGGGGGAAGTAATTTATCAAGACGTTTTTCCCTGTCTCAATTTAACATGAGAACTGTCCTGTGAAAGACACTTGATCATACAGATGTAATCTTTTATACTTGGATGTTTTATGATAGTACAAAGTTTCGAAAGTACGCTGTTTCGACAATTTAGATGCAGATAATGATATTGTATGTCTTGTGAAAGACACTTGATCATACAGATGTAACCGTTTATACTTGATTGTTTCATGATAGTAGAAAGTGTTTTACAAAACTGTACTGATGTTTTAGATGTAGATAACGATGCCGCGTCTCCTTTGCAGGGCGTTGGGATCAAATCCAGGTTGATTTTCTAGATACTTTTATGTGGTAGTTTGCCATTACTTTCTGAACTAGAAACCAACGTTTAAATCCAACAGACCGGCGTGTGGAATGAACCCATTACCCTGCCGTCAGCGCACAGGAATTTTAAACGACATTGTCTTAAACCTCTCGCCCACGCTAACCGCTAGATGAGATAACATGGGTTATTGCACTCTTGTAAATATACAATGTCTATCACGAGATGATTATTGCACACTTGTAAATATATCATTTCTATCACAAGACGGTTATTGCAAATATGTAAATATACAATTTTTATCACGAGACGGTTATTGCACATTTGTAAATATACCATTTCTATCAAAAGATGGTTATTGCACACCTGTAAATATATCAATTCTATCACACGACGGTTATTTCATACGTGTAAATATACCATTTCTATCATAAAACGGTTGCCTGTTCACATGTAATTCGTTCTGTTATAAGGCCAAGAGAGTTGCGGTGGTGCAGTAGCTAGGTCGCTTGCCTACCGGTCCGGTAGTTATGTGTTCGAATCCCCATCCAGGTATATTTTGTAAACTGACCTGGGCAGCCATGTTCACCCACCTTAAAACGGAGGACATGTCTTAAGAAATAAACGGTGATATTGACCACAATACAGCCCAGTGCCGATTGGTCTTCAGAAATACGAGGTCAGCAAGATGTACCAAGTGCGTCTCAGGGCATTTACACGAGTCCTTGACCCACTTTACTACAATCCTGTTGTCTTCTACACTTGCAAATAAACACTACATTTGTTCCAAAACAATTTTCTGCTGTGGGTCTGTGGTGAAGGATGGCGATCACATCTTGTGGGTCTGTGGTGTGGGATGGAAATCACATCTTGTGGGTCTGTGGTGTGGGGTGGCGATCACATCTTGTGGGACTGAATCCACGGAGGAATACGTGGCCAATCTGTCCCTCACTTAGGACGTGACAAGACCGGGTGTCGAACCCTCGCCAGACCGTGTTCTTGCCATCATCGGCGCAGTTCCCTATGCAGCCGTGTCCGGTAGGAAAGTCACGTGCACAAGGTGACACCAGACCACTGAGTGCAAAATTGTGAACATGGAATGTTCGCACCGTGACAACCTTTTGCAAGATGGAAAACGTGCTCACCAATAAAAGAGCTGTCAACTGCAGAGAGGAAAATAATTTTGGAGTCCTATATAGAACCTATACTATTGTATGGGTGTGGAACATAGACAATAAACAGGCAAGCTGAGAAACATCCACTATCAGCGGAAATGTTGTCTCTGGGCAAATGCAAAGAATACCATAGACGGACAGAAAAACAAATGAGAGAATCCTTCAACGGACATATTACAACTGATTAGAAAAACTAGACGTGGACAATCAATACAATTTTGGCACAAAATGCGGAGAAATAAATTTCAATACTTAGTGATAACTGGCAACACTGATGGGAAGGAGCAAAAGGAACACACATAGATGAATACCAGGATGGCTTGAACACTTGACATTACTGGAACAAAACTACAAACCTGATACAAGTCTCTGGTGATCGTCTGAGATGGCGAACCATAACCGACCAAGTTTATCGGATTCATGATGATGATGCTGGTTAGTATAATGGGACACTCACTTCTTTCAGTACGTCCCACAATGTTTCATGTAAACACGCACTCAAATGCTCATGAGCAATCTACGAATGACGAGCATAGGCCTACATTTAACTCTCCGCCTCATCGCACAAGTGTCCTAGTGCGGTAGCGGGTACATATAATCCCTCCAAAGCCTGTCTGCATCATTTACATACTGGCTTTTACTTTCTTAAAGTCTTC